>JALLAW010001098.1:0-10113 GCA_036939535.1 Cyclotella kingstonii | reverse complement strand
CCATCAGTTTTCTCACCGCTAATCTTAATTTTCAAACAATCATTCTTGTAAATGTAAATGTAACATTATTGAATATTCATTGTATTCCTTGCTAGTATTACAATCCTAACACACTGCATCATAGGTGCCACTTAAAATGACAGTAAGTAAATATACACCAAATCAATGCAGTTACTTTTCGCATTAAGAGTGTGGATGGTGATGGAAATTGTTTTTCCAATTCAATTGTGTAGCCTCACCATGTGAATTTTGACGGTTCAAGAGAGTTGAGGCAATACATGGCAGATAAACTGTGTGATAATGCAGAGGCTCACCGAATTCATAGAAAAGTTAAATTTTTACTTGTGAATTAGAATACTGAGGAGAGATCGTTCTTACCAGGATTTAACAGCAGCTATTTCTGTAGGATTACTTTTCAACATCATTAATATAACAATAACAAACGATGTAAATAATTTCAAAGTTAGCAATACTTACAAAGCTCTAGAATTGGTGCCTGAATTCTTTCTTTAGGATTCCCAGAGGTTCATTTATCTCTATCTCATTTCATTTTGGACTTCTTCTTGACACTACATATTCAGAAGTAGACATTAATTCACTTCTTTATGAAAGTGAAAATTTGATTGATAATACAGTTGTTGATATTGATATTGATGAACCAATAGCGGACTAACTACAAATAAGTCAGGATTGTATGGCAATAGCTGTCTCAGTGTCAACACTCATGAGAAAAGGCAATAACATTAGGAAATAAATTATTGATTCTTTAAAAAATAATGCATCAAAGAAGCTCAAGCGATCTGCTGAAAAAATAAAACGAAAAAAGAAAAGCAGTTGATAAATATTCAATATTTGAATATTATCAAGGTCAAAGATAGTATGGAACATTGCAACAACGTTTCAGTGCTGGATGTCAAAATCGAAATTCAATACGCCTGTGTAATTGAAGATACATTAGAACTGTTAGAAGATGATAAAATTAAGTATAGTAACAAATCATTATCCCATTTATTGAGAGGAAAGGAAGAACTTGATTGGAGCAGGAGAGCGGTCATAATCTACGTCTTCTAGCATCCATTTCTAGGCAAGAAGAATTACGAGAAAATAGCTAATGCTTTCAAATGCGCCATGAGACCATTGAAGGCTGGATTAGAAAGTGACCAATGAAATGTTTATGATCAAAATTAGTGCAGGCTTAAAATTTGATGATGCCATTTTATCATTACCTAATGTGCACTAGAGAGAGCAATTTCTAACAATGTATATTCATCCTAGAGTAGCAAAATTGAATTTATAGAAAGAAGCAAGAAATTTCAAAAGAAAAAACTCAAAGAATCCCAGGACAATCACATCAAGTTCAACTTGCAACTGTTAAGAGGAATAATAATGGAATCTGAATGACATGCTCCACTAAACGTATTGTAAATAAAAACAAAGGAACAAGAAAATGTATTGATATCCATCACTTCATAAAGAAAACTATCACATTATATTGGTATAGAGGATTACCGTTCCCAAAAATTGAATTGAATGGATTACTTTTGAAAAAAACAAATGATAACATAGAGAGTTGGTCAGAGTAGTTACAAAAGTATGGTGGTTCATTGAATGCAAAGAAGTGTTATACATAGATCACTAGAGCAATGGAAAAATGTGGATTCACTTGTAGACAGCAGGCTATTGCAAAAAAAATTCCAAATAATTGGATTTTTCATAATTACCAGAATTATGAGATAATTGAAAATTCACAGAAGTCCTAACTACAAACGCAAAATTGGATATTTCCGGGAATGTAAAATCGATTAATATTTACGGAACTCCTGAGTACAATACAATTGAGGCATAATTGAAAAATTCCCAGAAATTTTAAAAACTCCTGGAATTTACCAACAACAAAAATGCTGAGGAACAGGGGTATGACTACTTGAGATCAGGCTATTTTTTCTCAATCAGTTTGTGGTCTAATGTATGACAAATTAATGTAAGGGCCGTTCTAGACAGGGGGGGGGGTAGTTTTGATTGGATCCGAACAAAAAATATGATCTCTACTCTGAAATTGGAGTCTAATCCTAACAGCAGACGTTAGATCTGGCAATATGAGGATATCATTTGGATTCTGTTCATTCTAACCATGATCAATTCTTTTGGGAGGATGTGTGTCAGGCATTTCAAGAACCAAATTTTTGCATTGACACCCTTCTTGTCCAGGAAGATGATGTCGTTGCTTCGTTTGAGTCAAAAGTGACAGTGATTTTCAATCACTCTTTGAAAAGATTACATTCAATATGGAAAGCATTCAATGCGAATTAAAAGGCATCAATGACAAAATTCAACTTGTCAGGAATGCACACAGTCTACTTCTAAACCTTTTGCAATGACAAGGAAGATGTGTATTACATCCAAAAGACCTTGATCATCATCCTAAACTGACAGGAGCTATTGTGTCTGATTTACTCAAGGGCATTTTCATTGAAAGTGACAATTTGGCCAAACGTCTCAACTTAGGCCCTAGTGAAGACCCTGATGATAATTCTTCAAACGATGGAAGAAGACAACGGAAGCAGAATTGGCTCTTACCGATGCAATTCGAGACATGGGTGTATTCTCTCAACATTCAATGTTCACGAAAAGATGAATTGAACTGCTTGAGAAATTTGAGCAGCGTCAACGGAAGAAAGAAGATCGGAAGGACCGTGCTCATCTATTCTGCAAGTGGGAATGAATTCTAGAATGATTTAAAGCAGGAAACAGAAACGGACACAACAGTTCGTCAAGAACTACAAACTAGCATCGATGCGTTAACAAAGAAAAAGGATATTTCATTGTTATTGAATAGTTTGGCTTTTTTGCCTTAAATATGTGCTATTTTGAATTTTTGTCCGATTATCGCTAAGCATCCTTAAAATAACGTCAATAAGACGAAAGTTTTTGTATAAATTACGTTTTTTCAAATTTATAACTATATATGCGTAACTTCTATAGAAAACTTGCGAAAAGTTATGTATAAATACGGACATGTCCGTACAAATACAGACGATTTTTGTGGTAGGGATAAAAATGACAAAAATTCAGCATGAAATGTCCGCAAATTTTCGGTTATTTGTTGTAACTTTATGTTTGTTTCGCAAAAACTGTACAAGGATTAATCTTGATGATAATGTAAAGTTACGGAATATTCCGATAATTCTACTTCCAATTTTCAACTGTTTCAGGTGACAGCGCAAAATGTGTGCAACTTTAGGTTCAAAAATTCAAATAGCAATGCTTCTAGTCCCGATCGACATGCTCCATCCAAATTAAGGACTCAAGCATCGAAGTATTGAGTGCGGAATCAGAAGGTAGCAGTGATGAAGAACCTATGGGCTCTCTATCTGAGGTCAGACATGTGAGTATTTCTTTCCCCCTTGATTTTCTCACCCCATATTCCTGACTCTGCAACACCCTCAACTTCCCATAAATCCCCAACTGAGTCATCACAAAAAAGTAATGCAATCATCAAATTTACCTCATTCAAGAGCAAAAATGCAAAAAACAATCAGCTGGTACATATCCAACCGTGATTAAGAAAGAGGTTGCAATGAAACTCATATAAAAGCAGCGGCTGTTAATAATTGTTAAATATGTTAGGAGGGATGGGAGAAGTGGCGTGTAGTGACAGAGTTTGGCATTCATAAGCGAAGTATTTGAAGAGAGATTTCATTTATGACTGATGTGCATTAAATTCTGACCTGTTGATGTGCTCATGGCGGGGATATGTGTCAGCTAAATTTCCAGATCTGAAGAATGTATTGATGGAAGTGTCCTGTGCTACCTTGTGAAGCAAACCATGAGGCACATGAAATATTTAAGAATTCGACAATAGATGTTCATTTTCTGCGTCTGCCGGATGGTGCTAACGCTTCTTTAAGTACTTATATGGTGCTTCAGATGGTGTTGACAAGAATGACCCCGTTCTACTTGCTGCAATGGAAGAGTTGAAAGAGGTTGTGAGTGCATTTTATATGGAAAATATGTATGATATGGATGAATCTGGTCATTTTTCAAATTGTGCCACACTATATTGTCCTCCTTCAAATTGAAGCCCCATTAATAGTAAGAAAAAAGGAAAGGATGAATTACTCTTTCATGTGTTGCAATGCTACTGGGTCTCATATAATTGGCATGTTCATGATTAGGAAACCAAAAAATCCTGCATGTAAGGTTGTAATATGACCAGTACTTCTCCTCAAAAAATGCATTGCTGGATTCAGGAATGTTTTGCAATTGGTGTCGGAACCATTTCTAGCTTTCAGTGAAAGCACGAATAGGTCACTCTGTCTTAATATGTTCAGGTTATGTCTAAAGTCGAGCAGAACAAATTTTGAGAGTCTATGTGAGAGTGAAGTTCATCCCACGAAAGTGCACATCTTGGATTCAACCTACGGACATATCTATTGTTCACTCTGTTTAAATGAGTTATAAATATCTATTTTCTCTGCCATCATTCACTTTCATGACCTTTCAACAAATGCAAAAGAGTCAGCAATGAAAAATGCTCCTACTCAATGTGTTACCAAGGGAGTTGAACATGGCGTTCTAGTTAATCTAATGGATGCTACAATATTTATCCAGCAAGCTTGGAGTGAAATCACATCAATGCGAATTCAAAATTGTTACCATAAGGCTACTATCATTCCACAACGAAATGCTAAAAATTATACTGATACAAATGAGAAAGGCAATAATTTTGATAAGAGATTGGTTAAAGCAATCTTTTCTAGATGAATTTTTTCTGGAGGACTTAAATGTATTATTAGAATAAACCAGCATGAGTGATTCATTGAATGATATAAATTGGGCTGAAATTAAGCATCCAATCCACGTTGTTGGCAATAAGTGAGAAGAATTAAAGCTGGATGATATTGAAGAATTAAATAGAGAACTCTTTTAAAATTTAGAACCAAATGTGGAAAAATAGTGCTGATGAAGAAGGCATTCTGACATGCGAAATGCAGATGCAAATGAAATGCTTGTAGATATGACATCAGTTTTACCTTGTCACTAAACATATATGCATAAAGTGATACTTCTGCCGAGTGTCTAAATGCATTTTGCCAACTAAAACCTTGACTTATGCAGGGGTAAATCTGAGATGAGAACTACAAAGAAGAATTCAAATTATAGGGTCAGTTGAAAATCAAATGTTTCTTTAAGAAAAAAGAGGATGCTGGGAAATTTTATGTTTCTATGATTATCAAATAATATTCTTTTTCAATGCATATATATATATATACATATATAAAAATATATATATTTAAATATAAACTCAAACAAACCATCATTTGGTGTACTACAGAGACCAGTCTGCAGTATATCTCTACCCTTCAGAGTCCCTAGGTCAATGTCTTGGTACAGCTAAGAAATAGGGTGATATAATGGCTCAATGAATGCTGAATGAGGATGGTAGGGTTATAGTGAGATGGTCATTGTGCCACCTAACACCCTCACATCTGGCACCATCTAACAAGATTGAAGTCGCTAAGCGCTCTATCTTCAACAATTCAATCTGAGCAATGATTGGTGAATCCATCACAAGAGTGATAGGGCCTTGTGTGTCAGACCCTTGGTCCTAATTTGGAAGGAGCGTACCCAGCCAAAAGAAGTATATATGTTGGCAACCAAGTTATAATGCCAACCATTATGCCATGGTCATGATGAAAACGCTATCCTCTCCATTTTAGACCATTTTGTCACAACTGAAAATGCAACTAGTTAGCCATGATTTATTCCTTGAATAACTGATCAAATTGTTGCACATCAATCCCTGTATCAAGATGGGGAGTTTTGAAGTAGAAAAGTATTTCAAATTGGTCGCTTTTTTATTGGATAAATATGCAATGGTCAATATTTTCCCAAAATAATCACCAATAACTAGTGATTTATTTATTTGTGACAATATGGTCCAAAATGGAAACAAACGCATTATTGTCATGACGACAGCATAGTGGTTGGCCTTAAAACTTGGTTGCTAACATATATATACATATATTTAAACATATACACACACAGTCAATTTTGATTCATACTTGATTTTTTTATTGATAGAGATTTTCAATTTTTTGATGTTTCAATGAAAATTTCAGTAACACTAATGCTTACAATAATAATGAATTACATCTACTTTCTAGTATGTGGCTCGTAACTGAATGGTTAACTTTTTGTTAATCAGTTCCTATATGTGTATTATATGGAGTAATGGCTAGTAATGGGCATTTTTGGATCTTATGCAAATTTCTTGTTAGTAGTCTTCTATTGACTTTGCCAAAATGTCAATTTTAGAGGCCCTAAAGTCTGAGTGTGGACTGTATATGTGTGGAAAGTGAGGCAAGCATTTACAATAAATTGTGCATGGAGAAGTAAAGTGATATTGAAGTTTGAAGTGAAGTGAGTTTGAAGTGACTTGAAGTGAAGTGAGTGTTTAGTGAGAAAGTGGTGAATGTGAAGTGAGTTAGTTGTTTCTAAAAATTAGCAGATACAATTGTGCTACTACTAGTACTCCTAATAGATAGCACGTATGTATCGCTATTTATTGGCGACGTGTCTTGCAGGTCCACGATGACGGGTTGCCTCTTACGTAGCGATGTACAATACCGTACCACTCTACGACACATGCAACAACGTCACCAAAGGAGGATATTAACAACTGCATTGGTATACCGCAAAAATCTTTTTCTTTTAGCTCAGTGATCTGTGCCCATCATCAGCATCCAAATATTAAAGATGGCCGCCTTTCTTGACTATCTCATGTTTGCTTGCACCGCTGGAGCCACGATATTTTCGAAAAAGTCTTCCGAGAAAAGCAGCGAAACATGCTCTCTTAAAAATTCGGCCTTTGTCTTCGTCAAACCACACGCCAACACGAAAGCCACTCAAGATATGGTTCGTCAAAAGCTCCTCGAAGCAGGTATCGAAATTCTATCAGAATCTGATATTTCAGGGACTACCATTGATGAAAAGAAATTGATCGATCAACATTACTATGCCATTGCTAGTAAGGCCACCATTTTACCAGCTGATAAGATCCCCGTTCCCGAAGATAACTTTGAAGAGACATTTGGAGAAAAGTGGAGTGATGTTCTCAAGGAGGGACGTGGAGTCAACGCTATGGAAGCATGCAAGAAATTTGGATGTTCTGCGGAAGAACTCGATGCAGCATGGGGGTCATCAAAGGTTGTCAAGTTTGGAGGCGGATTTTACTGTGGGTTGGTTTCTGTCAGAGATCAAAGCCCATTATATGTCTTCAATGCCTTTTTTATGGTGATGAGATCAAAATTTGTTGGAAATGGAGTCAGCATTCATTGCTTTGAGGTGCAATGGGAACCAAAAACATTGAGTTGGGGAGCGTTTAGAGGCGAACTCTTGGGGCCAACGGATCCCAAGGATGGACCTGAAGCGTCAATTAGAAAAACTATCCTCAACAAGTGAGTGCACATCATGAAAAATGTCCTTGCATGTCTTATCTTTATGGTGATATTAACATCAAATCTGAAATTTCTTCTCTTTCGAAACAGTTATAAGGAGCTTGGCCTCACCTCTATGCCCAACAAAGGTGACAATGGAGTTCACGCTTCTGCTTCCCCTTTTGAAGGCCTTGCTGAAAAATGCAATTGGCTTGGTGCTAGCATTGAGAAAGATACCTTTGGAAAAGCACTCCTTAATGCTGGCCTATCCGAAGCAACCATTACTGCTTTTTCTGTAGATCCACGTGTCAATTTACCTGGGGGTGAGAAAGGCAGTGTGTTTGATGCATTAGAAGATCTGGATGCGGATATCTGTTTGGCAAAGCTTGTGGAATTGAATAAGCTCAATTAAAAACAGAGCAATAAAATTGTTTTGAGTTGTTAATGAGAGTGCAATAATTTGAACACCATTTTTTATCAGAATGGCATGTATCTTATCAGGATGTTGTTTTTGAATGAAAAGAATGAAGGCATTCCACTGCTGTACAGTCTGAAGAATGATTTCGAATAGCTTTTATCAAATGCAGTGAATAATCGCTCTTAACTTTGTGACAGAATGCTGATTTCATGCTATCACGTAGTTTGTGGTAACATGATAAGTTATTGTTATGCATCATATCACAAATAGGTCATCAAAAAACTGGTGAGGAACACCCCAAAGTGGTATTGAAGTGGACAATTTTTCTTTGTACTTGCACTTATACTTGAGGAGAGTCAATCAAATCCTGGTATCTTAATAGCTAATTGTTGGGATGGCTTTAATGTCAAGTAACACGTTCAACTCACATCCACTTATGGTTCCCATATCTTGGTATTCCTACTTAGGGCATCTCCACCAGTGACAATACAGTAGTAAAATGGAAAAATGTATAGTATGGTCCCATAGTACTGCCCCATTTTGCTTTCCACCAGTCACATTTTATAGTTGACTCTGTTGGCAACCATACAGGCACAATTATGATCTTGATAACATCATGACCATTTCAGTCTAGTTGCACCCATCTCAAAATAGTTTGAATTTTTACCTCTCAGAGAAATCACATTTTACAATTTGTGTTTTGCATGCAGCATCACATATCACTTATTTTTCATGTCTTTGTATTTTTCACTAAAGTTGGATGACCACAGCAAAATAGTCACTGACTTTACTGCATCATCATTATGGCTAAATGGTTACTAACAGCTCAACAAGTTAGATCAAACTGTAGATGTAGAGTTGGATGTAATTTGTACTACTACTCCTTCAGTATTAAATTGCTATTTTTTCCACTAGCTGTAACTTCATCAATATTGGTTGTAGAGTAATGAACCACATTTGCAAGCGCTTACTTTTTCAACAGGCTATCCAATGGTAGTCATCTGAAGCTGAAGTTTGTTCTAGAAAACAGTCATTAAACAAGATACCTTCATGCAGACCTCATTTTAAATTGCCCACAAGCTGCAGACAAGTTTAGATTCTCTAAAAACAAAACACATGAATAAATGTTAGGGTCTAGCTGAAGAGTAATGAACCACATTTGCAAATACTTACTTTTTCAACAGGCTATCCAATGGTAGTAATCTGGAGCTGAAGTTTCTTCTAGAAAACAGTTATTAAACAAGATACCTCATTTTTCTGCAATTTTGGGGCAGTATTATTTGAATTTTGTTGAGTTTGGGCAAGGCAGTCCAATATTCACTGGCCATTCCTCCAAAATTTGGCTTTTCAAAAATTGAGCGCGCCACAACTGTGAGAGAGAGGCACATATAGCTATAATATGGAAGATTTTTTTACCTACCACCACTACCAACCAATCCAGCACCCCCCTTGCTGCCAACACCAATGACCATAACTTTGCCAGAGAACATCCCCCACACTTCCAACCACCACCATTCTCTTCCTTTTATCCTCCTCCACAATGCTTTACCTCTCATCCTGATTCAATGGTTGCTCATCTTGGCCGGACCATTGATGCCACCACCATGGCCACCACTGACACCCATAACACCCACTAGACAGCTGCTCCCCTTCCCAACCATGCCAAACCTCCATCTGAGGTACCTCCCAAAAATTCCCCACGATTTTTTAGTTTCATCAACTCTGTAGCAGTGCTACAGCTCAGACGACGAGCAAAGATACATCGCTGATCAATTGCTCCTCCATATGCTATGAGGGACAATTCATTCCCTAGCAGTTGAGATGAAAGTAAAGGTAGGTGTGATAAGTTTTGTTTGGTTGAGAACGGCCTCCCCATTGAGGCAACATCAAGGAAGCCTGGCCAAGTTGGCCGCAATATATCATCTGTTTCCTCAGAGCAACTGCAAAGGTTGCCTTGGAAGAGAAGGAATACCCAATGGGCTGTGGCAAAGGTGATTGAAGTGTCCAATGCAGTGGTGATATGGCTACTTCATGAGGAGGAAATCAGGTCTTTTACATGCGTCTTGAGAAGTGTACTAACCCCAACTCACAACTTAATCATTTGAGATTTTGCTTCTCTCACATTGATACCAGTAGCCACCATTTGGTGGACATGACAAGCATTGTCCATGTTGACGAAAAATGTTTTAACATGGTGAAAACCAAGGAGAGGTATCACCTCACCTGAGAAGATGATGAACCATACAGAGCTGTAAA
>JALLAW010001097.1:0-10123 GCA_036939535.1 Cyclotella kingstonii | reverse complement strand
CCTGCTGAGCCTGCGTCTGAGGTTGAGAGAGAAACGAGACCAGACGAAGTGGCCGCACCAACACCACTTGAAATTGTGATAGACCCTCCTAATTCTGATGTGCCATTTCCTCCTGCCAAAATTACGTATCCACCCTTCTTTTTCCCTCTACCACCGGATAATATTAGATTTCCTCCATTTTGTGCACCTGAAGTGCCTGAATGTATTTTTATATCTCCTGCGTTTTCTTGAAGTGATGATCCACTCATTATTTCAAAAGTTCCTCCATTTTTTTCTGCTGTACCAGCTATTATTGATATTTTTCCACTCTGACCGGATGATGAACTCCCACTTATTATGTTAATTTTTCCTGTAGTTCCGGAAGTTGCATTTCCTGTTTTCAGCAAAACATCTCCGCTTTTTCCTGTTGTTCCACCTTTCGCGGTTTCTATTGATACATTCCCTGATTCACTTTCTATGCTTGTGCCTGATAGCATACGCAGTGAGCCTCCTTCCTTGGTTTCAGCAGCGCCACCAGAGAGATATAAATCTCCCCCAAGTGTGTGGCCATAGCCTGACGATAGATGTAGATTTCCTCCCATGCTATTGAGTGACGTACCAGCCGTGATGGTTGCGTTCCCTCCCATGTCAGATAAAGACTTCCCTGCTTCGATTGTCAAAGAGCCTCCGGTATCTTTACCATATCCTACTGATATTCTAATTTCCCCAGCAGAACTTGACAGTGACGGTCCACTTGTCATACTGATGGTTCCACTCGTTCCAACTTTTGTAATCCCTGAACCGAATGATAAGTCTCCGCTTGAACCCGATCGACCAGCATCGCTGGATACCAAGTCTACTGTGCCTGATCCTTGATCTAATCCTTTACCCGAAGAGATTCTGAGGGATCCACCCGAATCTGACTCGCTTAATCCACCTGAAATACTTACGCTCCCTCCTGCAGAATATCCCCTCCCAGCCGCTAGAATCAAGTGACCTCCATTTTTTGAAGATGCTATACCTGCAATTACTGATACATTACCTCCATCTGATCGTTCAGAAGAACCAGTATTCATGTCGATATTTCCCGATTTACTGTCATTTGACATCCCAGATGAAATAGACACACCTCCACTTTTTTCAAAATAGGTGTTTCCTGAAGATAGGGAAACTTTCCCACTTTCACCTAATCCCCTCGCTTCGGCATCATCTGAGGTTATTTCAATGACTCCTGAAGTGCCATATTCACTTGAGCCCGAATGCAACAATATATCTCCTCCAGAAATCGTTGAAACTGACTTTCCACCGGTAAGAGCAATAGAACCTGTTGAGACAGAGCCTTTTCCAGCTGATAGAGTGACAGTGCCAGAGTGTCCTAAAGATGATGACCCAGTTCCAAAAGTCATTGATCCACTCCTTCCTTGCAATGTTTTACCAGTTAACAAAAATATAGATCCGCTTTGAATTTTATGATCGTTGCTTTCCACATAGCCAGTCTTTAATGACAAAGATCCACTTGATTCTCTCAATCCTCTTCCAGTCATGAGTGTCATGGTACCACTTGTAATCCCATCACCACTCTCAATTTCTACAGCTCCTGATTGTGCCGCTATACTTGAACCTGATCGAAGTCGCACTGATCCACCAATACTGTCATCGATTTCACCACTACTAAAGCCAGCCATTAGATTTAATGAACCTCCAGTGTTCACACTTGAACCAGAATGTAATGACAGTGATCCACCAGCTGTGTCACCAGTACCCGAAGAAATATTCATACTGCCACCAACACCATTAAGCGATGGTCCAGCCTCTAGCATTGTATCACCTGCCTGTCCTAAGTTCGAAGCACCAGCTGAAAAGCTTAAAGAACCACCAACACTTGATTCAGAAGAACCTCCATGTATGACTACTCCACCGCCAGAGCCACTCGACGAGGATCCACTGTTGATGATTATCTCACCACCAATCAAAGAACTAGCTATTGTAGAACCGGCATTTAAATTGATTGCACCACCATCTGATATTGCTGATGGCTCACTTGACATAGTCAACGATCCTCCAGGACTAGCTTTTAAAGAGATATCACCACCTCTACTATAACCGTTTTGCGAAGGAGCTCCAGTTTGTAACAACATCGATCCACTCGAAGTACCGCCGCTTGATGTGTTGATCAGTATATCACCTGAATAAGATGTCTCACTCGAGCCCGATTGAAGACGAATCGAACCACCATAGCCGCTACTGCTTGCACCTCCAGTCATACTTATAGAGCCACCGAAAGTACCGCCTGATGATGAGGACACTAAGAGGTCACCTCCTGAGTCTTCAACAGATGCACCTGAAGATAAATTTAAGATTCCGCCCGAAGCCTTAACAGAATCGCCTGAACTAAAGTCTAAGGAACCTCCTGTTGCATAGGATGATCCAATAGACAATGAAATGGATCCCGAGCGACCGAATTGTGCCGATCCAGTGGCCATGAGAATATCTCCACTGTTCCCACTCTCTCTTTCATTTGCGTTACCTGTACTTAAATGCAATGATCCACTATCTACTCCGTGGCTACTTTCGATTTCTACTGCTCCCGATCGAGACACTTCACTTGAACCTGACTGTATTCGCAACGATCCACCAAAACTTCCAGTATTCCCACTACTGCTATCACCCGCTCTTAGACTTAATGATCCTCCCACGTTTGCACTTGAACCAGAAAGCAATGAAACAGATCCCCCAGAAACGTCACCAACACCTGAAGAAATTTTTATACCGCCACCAAGGCCTAGGTCTGATGATCCAGCTTCAAGCTTTGCATCTCCTGCTTGTCCTGACACTGAAGGACCACTTGACAGAGTTAGAGATCCACCGGAACTGCCACTGTTTTCGCCACTACTGAAACCAGCCATTAGATTTAATGAACCTCCGATGTTCACACTTGAACCAGAATGTAATGATAGTGATCCACCAGCCGTGTCACCAGTACCCGAAGAAATATTCATACTACCACCAACACCATTAAGCGATGGTCCAGCCTCTAGCATTGTATCACCTGCCTGTCCTAAGTTCGAAGCACCAGCTGAAAAGCTTAAAGAACCACCAACACTTGATTCAGAAGAACCTCCATGTATGACTACTCCACCGCCAGAGCCACTCGACGAGGATCCACTGTTGATGATTATCTCACCACCAATCAAAGAACTAGCTATTGTAGAACCGGCATTTAAATTGATTGCACCACCATCTGATATTGCTGATGGCTCACTTGACATAGTCAACGATCCTCCAGGACTAGCTTTTAAAGAGATATCACCACCTCTACTATAACCGTTTTGCGAAGGAGCTCCAGTTTGTAACAACATCGATCCACTCGAAGTACCGCCGCTTGATGTGTTGATCAGTATATCACCTGAATAAGATGTCTCACTCGAGCCCGATTGAAGACGAATCGAACCACCATAGCCGCTACTGCTTGCACCTCCAGTCATACTTATAGAGCCACCGAAAGTACCGCCTGATGATGAGGACACTAAGAGGTCACCTCCTGAGTCTTCAACAGATGCACCTGAAGATAAATTTAAGATTCCGCCCGAAGCCTTAACAGAATCGCCTGAACTAAAGTCTAAGGAACCTCCTGTTGCATAGGATGATCCAATAGACAATGAAATGGATCCCGAGCGACCGAATTGTGCCGATCCAGTGGCCATGAGAATATCTCCACTGTTCCCACTCTCTCTTTCATTTGCGTTACCTGTACTTAAATGCAATGATCCACTATCTACTCCGTGGCTACTTTCGATTTCTACTGCTCCCGATCGAGACACTTCACTTGAACCTGACTGTATTCGCAACGATCCACCAAAACTTCCAGTATTCCCACTACTGCTATCACCCGCTCTTAGACTTAATGATCCTCCCACGTTTGCACTTGAACCAGAAAGCAATGAAACAGATCCCCCAGAAACGTCACCAACACCTGAAGAAATTTTTATACCGCCACCAAGGCCTAGGTCTGATGATCCAGCTTCAAGCTTTGCATCTCCTGCTTGTCCTGACACTGAAGCACCACCTGAAAGCATTAAGGATCCACCAATGCTGGAGTCAGAGGGTCCCGCTGAAAATTCAACTCTACCTCCTTTTCCATGTTCCGACGATCCACTTGAGATTTTAACCGTTCCTGCGTCCATATCTCCAATACCACTTCCAATTTCGATGTTTCCTGAATTTGCTCCTGCACCACTGTGAATTTTAATCTCGCCACTGCGACCATTATAAGCTTCTCCTGTAATTATCTCAATTGAACCACTCATGTTTTCATTATGAGTATCAGATGTTTTCATAGCGATCGATCTTGTTTCGTTAAGTGACACTGGGTATGTCTGATATCGTTTCGTATGCGCTTGTAATGCACCAATTACTAGTTGGCATGGAACAATTAATGAGAAATTGTGTGAGAAACACGTGGATGATAGAAATGATGTATGACATTTACATTATACAATTGACTGCTCACAATCCATCACAAGGCCTTGCTTGTCAACTTGTAAAAAGTTTTTCAGCTTGACATTCCCTAGCGCCACCTCGTCTAAGACTTCTATATGCTCAGGGAAAACTTCCATCAATTCTTGTGCAATGACACCGCGTACCCTTTTGTCAATTTTTTCTAGTCCCCTAACGTTTCTCCATTCATTCGAATAGCCATATTCTCTTAATCCGATCCGTTGAATTTTATCGAGCAACTCTTCTGTATCAGCTGTGACAATGTCCTTTTTGATGCGTTGATCTGATGAGTATTGGATGGTAGTCACTTGAATTGGTACTACTGTTATTAATCTGGTAGCATCGTCTGTTTTTTTCAGTTGAAGGGCAATATTACGTTTTCTGCGATCTAAGAAAATATCATCGAATCCAATGTTGATTTCTTTTGATTGCCTCTTTTCACGACGATTCTTCCATTCAAGTTGCTCATTTATTGTAGTGCTTGCGATGATGTTGATGTTTCCTCCACCCTTTGTTGACGAGCCAGAGGTAATTGATATGTCGCCTGCCATATCGCTCTCAGAAGATCCTGATCTAAGATCAACATGTCCTCCAACATTTTTCGAAGATGTTGAAGCAGCAACAATTATATGACCTCCGCTCATGGTGATATTTCCACGCATACCGCTTTCTGCTATCCCAGTTTCTCCAGTCGACAAAGATATCTGACCGGTACTCCCATAATCTGAAAAAGATGTTGCAATCGAAATCTTGCCACTAAAATTGTCGTCTAATTTTCTTGACTGAGCACTAAGAGATTTGTGGTTCATTGTTCCACTGAATAACTCGATTTCACCCACTTTCTCGTGATCTGAATCTCCAGTAGAAATAGTGACGCTTCCAGAGCGTGAGCCATGTGCTGCATGCAACAAAACGTCTCCTCCAGCAACAGTCATCACTCCTCCACTAACCAAACTGACGTCTCCAGTTCCTTCATCTGAATTTAAACTTGTAATCAAGACTGAACCTGTTGTTTGTCTCTTTCCATTGGAGCCACTTTTTACAACAATGTCACCACCGTTACCATCCCCAAATGATTCGCTTCCAACAAGAGTTACAGAGCCATCGTTCAAACCCTTACCTCCGCTCAACCACAATGATCCACTCTCTGATGATATTGACGACCCTGCTGACAGCATAACATCTCCTCCACTGGTTTCATGGGATAACCCACCTTGTAGCAGCAATGATCCACCTTGAGCTTTATACCCGGTACCTGAAGTGATGTTTATCATTCCACCCAAGAGAAAGCCATCACCTGAAGTCAGATTAAGAAGTCCTCCAACACCATCATGAGAAGATCCAGATGACAACAAAAGACCTTATACATTTGAAGAGGCATGATTAATGTAATTTAAGTTCGTGGTATTTTTGAATTAGCAGGCAAAGTAATACATAAACACATACCACCTCCCTCATTCTCTGTATGATCGACCCTATGGCGGTAAAAGTAAGTATTTTCATTTCCTGCAGTTCCGCTTTGTATTTTTATGTCTCCTGGTATGCCTTTGACGTCTCTCTTAGAGCTCATATTACCAGTTGAGATAGTGATCTCACCGGAACTTCCCTGCTGGAATGTTCCTATGCCAGAAGATACAATTAGAGAAGAAAGTGCAAATGACAGATTTTGAGAATATCAAATCAAAGACCTTATAATTATACTCAACAGAGGACAGAATTGTATCCAAGTACTGACCAGTTTTTATATTTATATCGCCAGAGTATTGGTCGTCTCTGCCATCTGAAGTAACAATCTGAACTCCTCCACCAACGCTACCCTCACCTCCTGTTATTACGATGGCGCCTCCAATACCTTCTTCACTTTGGCCGCCATTGAGAGAGACTGAATGATACATTGGTGGAGATTTAATGAAATTATTATCAAGTCATGCATGATAATTACAACGATAGAAAAAGGACTAACCATTTCCACCTCTACCAATTTTGATGTTTTTCTTCTTGCTGATGCCCCCATAGACACTCACATCACCTCCATGTCCATTGTCGTTGGCACCGGCCTGAATAATGAAGACAATTATTACACAATAAAAATATTTATCAAGTTAGTTAGTTGTCTCTTTGGAAATGGACGCAATTGTTTTTGAGCGTCAATTCAATGCAAACTATACCACACCTTCAAGTCAATATTGCCACTCTTCAGGCCTTCACCAAGATTCGATTTTCCAGCGACCAAGGAAATTTCTCCTGCGACTCGTGCGTTACCTGTTGACAGCACAACAGAACCAGAATTTTGATTCACGCCGTCATTTGTAATACCAGTGCCAACGTGAATATTGCCTGTTGCGGGTATTGAGCTACTGGGAGTGTTTATAATAACATCGCCACTTTGTCGATGCCCCCAACCACTTCGGATGTTGACACTACCCGCATTATTGGCCATTCCAGTAACGTTTCCAGCGGTTATTGACACTGATCCACCATCTCGAGAACTTTGAACTACATCTCCCCATCCCGACCCTACTGACATAGTTATTTCTCCTCCACTACCGTAAGCAGATCTTCCTGTTGAAATTCGGATTGTTCCAGAATGCTCAGAATTACGTGTATTACGCCGTCCGACAACGACGTCCCCAGTACTCAAGGTCAAAGATCCACTCGATCCTACTTCACCAGCATGCGGTGAGTTGATCGCTATATCCCCACCTACAACATGAACAAGCAAGCGAATAGTTTAACGGGTTGTCTCAAGTTTGAGATGTTGGTAGGGATAAAAATACGTACTTGATAGTTTACTTGACATCCCACTGGACAGCAGAACATCACCACCTGATCCTCCGTTTCCAGACCCTGCTTCGAGGGTTAAGCTACCTGCTCTATCTGTTTTCATTTCTCCAGCAGAGCTACCGGCCGATAAACTTATAGAGCCTCCAAACATTCCTGTAAATTGATTTCCATTATGATAACGAGCATCTCCAGCTTGAATCATAATTCCGCCTCCTAGTGCTGTACGAAGTGAGAGATTATTTCGTGAAATATAGAAGATTTATTAAGTCAAGCAATCAACAAAGCAGTAAAATGATGTTCACTAAACCTTGAGTACAGCTACTCACATTCCTTTCTTGCGTATGTTGATCCTGCTGATATCGCTACATTCCCACCATCTCCTTCATGGGACAGTCCAACTTCAATAGTAATATTCCCACTATCATGAATTTCATAACCAAGAGATCCATATGAATCGCCTGTATGTATGCCAATAGATCCCGAGGGGCCTCCATTTTGTGCAAAGCCAGTGGACATCTTGATGATGCCTGAAAATCCTTTTTCTCCAGAGTTTTGAGTTCCAATGACCATGTCACCACTTGATGCTTCTTCAGACCGTCCAGATGTAATATTGAAGTGACCTTCAAATCAAAAATCATAAGGGGAAGCATTTAGCTTACTTTGCATGGTGTTTTAAGAATGTGTTAGTCAGACCTTACCACCGGTTGATTTGTATGAGAATCCTCCAAGAATTTCCACATGACCTACATGAGAGAAGTTGCATCAGTAATCTAATACTACAATTGTAATACTTCATAGAATGTAACTCACCACCATGATCGGTGTGCTTGTTCTGTCCAAAAGCAGTACCAGCTGTTATGTCAATAGTGCCCCCTCTGCCACCGCTATGGTGCCCATCATTACTCAGGCCGTGTCCACCGAAAATCTACGAAAATAGATTTTGTATGAAGACGTCGACTTCAACAGCAATTAAAATGAAATGAAGAATATCACTTACCTCTACATTTCCTCCCTTTGCTTTTTTTCCATAAGACATTCCTTTCAATGATATTATAGGCCATCAAATTTTTACTGTTAAAAATATGAAGCCAAGGAACCAAAAAAACTAAGCTTACCACCGTGAATATAAACAGTTGAACCAGAATTTTCATCACCGGAGGATGAGCCGCCTAGTATCTCGATCGACCCTCCGATCCCATCCAAAGAACTACCAGATCGCACAGCTATACAAAATTAACAATTTAAGGAAACAGCGAAGTAGCAAAAGAATTGTAAATGGTCAGTGTCCTGCATCATGACATAATAATATGAATTGGTTACAATAATCAAGTAACTTACCAATCATTCCAGCTTTATCTTTTGTTGAATCTCCTGTAGAGATAGTCAGAACACCTGACATACCTTGTCGTCCGGATGATGCAGTTTCAATGACAACGTTTCCACTGTGTGTTTCCACAGACTTCCCAGATTGGAGCACAACGTCTCCAGCTGTATAATGATCATTCCTCGAGTATGAACGTCTTATTTGGCCTGTGGCTCCTCCGGCAGACATGGTGAGATTTCCACCTCGATTCACACCTAAACCAGCGGTGATATTTATATTGCCTGAGGTTCCTCCTTTATATAATGGTGAGAATGGAATTAAGGTTCTCTCATCAATTGCATCTCCTGTATTTATGATGATATCTCCAGAGCTGCTTGAATCAGTTTTCCCAGTTCTTAGTGCAATAAACCCACTCTCACCGCTATTTCCAGCAGCAGAAGTGGTGATGTCTATGAAAAAAGTAAATGTTGAATGGCATTAAATGTAAGACTGGAATCAGTCTTTACAGTATTATACTTACCCACTATTCCACTTGAAGTCTCTTTACTATAACCAGATTGAAGTATTAAATGACCGCCATTTAAGTTACGGGCAGATCCGCCTGTCAGTACAATAGATCCCCCTACATCATCAGCTTTGACACCATGACCTTCACCACCTGTAAGAGAAATATCGCCTCCTTTTCCACCACTGTATGATGAAACGATATGTTTTGCATGTCCTGCACTGATGTCTATGTGACCGCCACTCATGCTCCTTCCCCAGGTGTCGCCAGCAGTGAGAGATATAGAGCCGCCATGATATTGTTTACTGTATCCTACCTGTAGTTCAAATGAACCTAACAAACAAGATTAATGGTTGAAGGATGTATGAAATGAGATTTAGTCTACGCGAAATTGATCATAATGACCGGCTACTCGTACCAGCTCTTCCATTTTCAGTAGATCCAGTATTGAAAAATATCGATCCTGTGCGTCCTTGTGTGGAGTTTCCTGTATACATTGACACATCACCACTTTTTGCAAACAAACCGTCTTTTCCTCCCTTGGCAGTTTCGATGAAGAAAGATCCACTTGACCCCTTTTCACTGTAGCCAGTTTTCATCACAACATTGCCTCCTGCAGAATCCGTTTCGAGAGCATCACCACTCGCTATGTGTATTGCTCCAGTCGCGTTTCCTATTGTATTACCAGTGTTGATAGAAATAGATCCTGATTTTTTCGTACCATATTCTGATGCTCCTGTGTTCAATAACAGTGAACCACTGCTACCTTCCTCTCCAGCATCTGCAGTGTGTAGGAGGATATCCCCTGACGATCCCTTGGTACTCACACCTGACAAAAAATCCAGGGACCCACCATATCCTGAATCCGCAATTCCACCCTGTATGATAATGCCTCCACCATGGTCGCTCTCGTTGCTACCCTTCGCCTCTCCCCCAGTGAGGATTACTTCACCTCCATCACCGCCGTCTTCTGTATGACTACTGGATCCTTCGCCACCGCTGATCCTAACATTGCCTCCCTCTTTACCTGAAGA
>JALLAW010001096.1:0-10128 GCA_036939535.1 Cyclotella kingstonii | reverse complement strand
TCTAATTAAGCTGTTTAATTTGATGTATAATTATATATGGTAGCTAGAATATCTAACTAGATATGGACGATCACTAAACAATCTGAGACTATAAAAAACAGGAGTAGTAGAGGTGAGCTACATTAGATTGACCAGTATGATCAGTGGATTTTTGAACATGAAATTTGAAGGTTTTATACAAGCAAATTAATTAACTACAACCTAGTTAATGCAACTTTACTGCCACTGTTTAGCAATTTTTACTTTGAGCAAATTCTGTGTTCTTTTCTAAATTCAGGTTGCTTCTCACAAAATTAAAGAAATGAGAAGGTAATATAAATGAACAAAACTTGTTTACATCTGAAACTTGATAATTTGAGATTGTTTCATTCAGGACATAGCCAGACAGTCCAAATTTCTGATGTCTGTTATTTTGGACATTAACACTTAAAAGTGTATCTTTCACTAATCCATAAACAATTCTGGCTAGAGAGAGGGATCTGTCATTTACAATTCAATTGAATCCATTTCTAAGAATACTCCCAGGAACACAATCATATAAATCAGGAAAATTAATAAATCAATTGGGTCATCCTACAACTTCTTGAGTTAAAAATCATATGATTCCAGAAATATCTGTGTATGCTGGAATTGGACATCTCCCAAATTAGCTGTGACATATGCTTCTACATTGACCAATCTTCTTTAGTTGTAGCATTCTTTTCTGATCAATCTTTAATGATTTTTATTCTATGCTTGATTTTTTTTAACTATTTGGAGATATCATATAGGAACATCATACAGTACCTGAATTTTCATTAATCAGGAGATAATCTTTCTTGCTCAGTTAACACCGCACATTTTAAAGATTCTCCGATATGATTAGGCTCCATAATAGATAATTCTGAAGGAGGAATAGGATTGTATTCAAACTCCTCCTGATCGCTTTCTGCTATGTCCTCAGATCCAACATTCTCAGCAACTCCACCGAGCTTCATATTTTTCTTTCTCCTCTTGGCTTGTTTCTCTCTTTCTCTTTTTTTCCGTCGTTTTTCAGTTTTTTCCATTTCAGTTTTTGAATCGTGAATTATTTTTCTTTGAAACTCTTCGTCCGCTTTTCTCTCTGCTTCACTTTCATTGATTTGCTTCCAACGTGCCATCTCGCGTGCCCGAGCATGACGGTACACATGAAACTCACCAGAACCAGCACCAGCAGTGGATCCATAGGGATTATCGACTTTTTCGGTTATGACTGGCCCTCTGTCGACGGGCTGAGCAGATGATGAGGCACTTCCCGTGGCTTGATCATAGGAGACTGCGCGCATTGACGGGTTATTGTCAGCGAAAGCTTGAACGGTTGTATATCGACCCATTTGTCTGACTTAATTATTGAAGCGGGAACTTATTTTGAATTACGGTTTTGGTCAATTGGAGCACGATGACTTTTCTTCTGCCAAAGTGTCTGGGCTGGACGCGAAGCAACTGTCGCTGATGACGGTGTCGTGGGAGTATTACAATGTTGTATTAATAATAGTAGTAGTAGTTCTACCTATATTTTATTGTACCATACTCCTACTATACACATCCATAGAAGACAGAGAGAGCGACAAGAGAGTGAGAGAAAAAAGTGAGTAGATTTCCATTGAGAGTAAAGAGGATGTTGAGAAAAAGGAGATAGAGCTATTAGTTTCTCTTCATAGAGCAGCACTCATACTTCCCCTTCTCGCTTTTGAGTGTGTGGTTCAACAGTTAGGTAGTAACTTCAATCAATTTTACTTTGCTACCTCTCTCTCTCTAGAGAGAGAGAGAGACAGAAAGATTACTTTTAACATGTGGCATGAATGAATTCTATTTTCTTCGAGTGCAATGCCATTTTATACATCTGCAAACATGATTTGCAACATGAATCGATTCAGGAGATATGCGTGTCTAAAACTGTTTGTTGTATTCGAAAGGTTTCTTCAGATCATAATATTATAGTAGATTGGACAATATCGAGTTCACTTGCTCTAATTCCGTCTTTAATGAAGCGCACTACTACTTTCAATTTTCTTTACTTTGGGATGGTTGTAGCCTTGGATATCCCTCATAATGACACAATCGACTTCGGTCGCATTTTAGAGGTGGGTAAAACAACAATCAAGCAAAGCATACGCAAGGCAAACCGCCCAAGAGTGATTTTTGTGGATGAAGTATTCGAAGGTGCACAGCATCATCAAGTACCCGATATGACCATCGTTAAGAATTCTCCACAAAGAGAGAAACATCGTAAAAAAGAATAGAGCTTAGGGAATGAAAATAAATACAAAGATTGGATAAATGAATTTTCTAGCAGACGCCATACCATTGTGGTTTAACTATTGTCATTGGACTATACTCTCGTTATGGAGTTTCGTTGTTCGTATGCGAATGGAAGCACAGTTAATCTAATTGAGTATAAAAATCTATAGTTCACAATTGTAAGCGATACTTCTCATAATATACTCTGGTCGTTCAATTGGCAGCATTTTGCCTGTGTCGACGCTGTTATGCTCTAATGTCCAATTGTTTTACTTTATTAAGAAATAACAAGACTGATGAACTATCATGAAGAGGAAAAGAGCTTTTGCCTTATCATCTTGAGATAAGAAGTTCCATCAGTAAAAGTTCGATTTCTTCGTTAGGAAAAGAAAGTTCCTCCTTACAGATAAGAAGCGATCATTCCATGTGTGTTGAAAGATACAATTAAAATATAGCTATGCTGTCTTGTTGCGGTAGTAATTAAGCGTTAGGGGCGTCATGAAGTTTAAAAGACCGATGAAATGTAATAGAGTGATAAAACCACTTAAGACAGCTTTGACAGGTTCTATCGGCTGGAGATTGAGATCAAACAGAGAGCGAATATCGATTAACTTTGGAAAAGAGCATGTTTCAATAATCCAACAATCAGGAAAGAATTACGCATGTGGGTGATTGAAAGTGGTTAATCCATTGATGATGATAGCCGACGCTGCATCGATACGGCGTGGGACTTGGGAAAGGGTTCATGCAGTATGACACAATTGCGCTATTGGTAGCAATCCCTAGAACGAGAGAAAGTTATTTTGAGCCGGAAAGCAAGTGTTATGAATTCTACAAGTACTGGATGAGTGTAGGAAAGAAAATGCATGGATGCTGTTAAGATCGACTCCTTGAATTTAAGACATCATAATGTAAGCGGAACCATTGCATTTATTAGCGATATACAAAGTTTGATTGAAACAGACTACTAACAAGTAAAATAGGAAACAAGTGGTTACGTTCCAAATTCAAGCCTCAGAAATTGGCTCGCGCCAAATTCAAGCGCAGAGAGACAAACTGTCTCACGTCGAATTCGGTCTGATAAAGATTGGATTCCTTAGTTGGGATTCCCACTAGCCCAAGCTGGAGCCATAGAGATAGATGTACACATAGAATAACATTGTTGCATCCTTTATCACGCAGCATTCAGTATGTTCAGCAAAAGTTACTTTTCACATCTAAATCATACACAATAATAATATAATGGCATCTATCCCCTTCTCGTTATTATCTATATGGCATACTAAGATATTATCTCTATCGAATTTTGAACATGCAAAGTTGTTGAATGCTCTTAGTTTATGTGAATGTTCACATCGTTACGAAGGTATAAACAACATGACTTGACAAGAAAAATAATCTTCAGACGCGTTCGATAATATATCTCTTCAACTTCAAATTTGATTAGTTATGCCAAATAAATTAATTCATCACACCACGAATAAAATGTACCGAGTTCGATATAATATTTAACAAATCAGGAAAATAAAAATGGCATGATTGAAAAATTATCCCGGACTATTTTACTCTACGATTCGATTGCATCAGTGAACCGTATCTCGTCTCATTTCATTCAACAAATGTAAATCGCCATAATCTTGGAACGCTATTTCTGCCTACATTCACCACGCGATGAAATCAAGCATGAATCTCTGCTATGTATTTTTGATTCCTTCTCTTTGTACTGTTATCTCAGCAACTATTTCTAGAGAGAATACTTATGACTTTGGCCGCTCTCAATTGGAAGAGTTTTCCCTCGTCAAGCGTTTAAGAGCACAAAACTCTGTGGAGGCATTTTCTAAGCTAACATCAGAAGTCACTTTGGAAGAGACTACTCAGAGAGATCCATCTGATAAATATGGTAATACTGACCAGAGAAAAGCAGTTGAGAGCACTACCAACCAAGGCTACAGATTATTCAAGTCCAGTCATGCCAGCGCTATCTCGCACCAGTTTTTAAATTCAGATGCTAGCCCAACAGACCTAGATGGCTGGTTTGATGCTCTTTCTGTCAGTATGGTCTATGAATTTGATTTCAATCCAAATATTCTCGATGCTCCCACATCTGCTCCTTTTGGATCGGATCAACCTGCTTCTTCCGTCATTTCATATGAATCTTTGTCAACTGACTACAAGATTTTGATCTTTAAGTGAGATCTTGTTAAAGTCGCTAAATCCTGACTGCGAATAATCTCATCACGTTAATTTTGAAATACACACAGGTATCTTAGTGCGTGCTCCGGAGCAAATCTAGACGCAAATAATTGTTTAGCGATCGGTACTATTGAATTACTCGCTTCTGCTGACACAAGTGCCGAGGTCAACAGAGGCAGATTTCTTCAAAGTCTTGAAGAGGTAAGAGAATGTGGAGCTATTATGATTGACGAAGCCAAAATACAAGTTATTGTTGAAGATGCTAAAGAGAGATGCGAAGACTCAGAGAATGACATATCCGACAAATACTTTTATCAAACAATTGATTCATTTCAAACGATTTTCAAGAATGAGTAAGCTATTCAGTGCAAATATATTAGCACTTTTTAATACGCTTATTGATTTCGTTGTTTGTTTTGGGCGAAGAACTTGCTGGACATCCCTCTGCGATGAAGCATTGCAGCCTTCTAGCCTCTTTTTCGGTATACTATTCGGTGAAGCTGCAGATTGTGCAGGAGTGGACATCAATGATATTCCTCAATGTATAATAAACCTTGTGTTCGATGTATTCTTTGCTACTAACAACTCTCAACTCGCGTGTGATGGACCAAGAAGAGAAGAGCTGAACTATGCAGTACCGTTTTTGCTTGAAGTAGCAAATGATACGTGCTCAAAATCAGGTGTAACTCTTGAACAAAGCGATTTGGAATCAGTAGCTGACAAGTTGATTAAAATATTTAGTTCACAGCATTGCTGGGAGTGCTTTGATGAACAAGGTAACTCATCTCAAGACCAGCTTCAAGACACCAGCCTCACAATTACTAATGAAGGAACTCGATGTGGGTTCAGTGATGTCATCATCTCTGACTCTCAAAGAGTGATACAGATTCTTTTCTACTACCTCATGGAGACTGTTTCGATGAACGCAGATGATACCATTCGTAGTATTTCTGGAATGGAAAGGAGTATGGTTGCTGCAGCATGTAATATTGACAGAGAACGGAATCTAAATGAATACAGAAGATATGCAGAAAACAGGCTCACAGCTATTGATTCTAATCCACCTGATATTATTTCACCTACATGTGAGTCGTTCTTTTCCATATGACGTAAGATATCTTTTCATTTAGTCAAGTCTTATTTCATTCCAACATGTCAATCGCAATGCTGAAGTCAGTTGCATTGCAGAATCCACTAAAGCCAAAGGTTGTTACATTATTGAGGCCACCTTCTCCCTCATTGTGAACGGCTCGAAGACTGAGCATGATTCAAAAAATATTGCAATGGCAGATGACTACGAAGTTGAACAGCTATTCAATTCAATTACTATCGATGATTCAAACATTGTCAATATAAAGTATATTGGTAACGACACTTCATCTCTCGTGCCTCTCGATGAAATGAATAGTACAACGGTCAACAGTACCATTTCTCGGAGAGGTGACACACATTTTTACACTGTTATTCTTACCGCAACAGCATCTGTGATTGGAATATCTGCTTTCATGGCTGGTATGCACTGTCGAATGCGAAAAACAAACGATGCGCCTTTGGAATTGGATAAAACTGTTCAGGATGAAACTCTTAGCTTACATGCTACTGAAGTCGTAACGCACTCAAACAGCTGTGATGGTGACAGTGAACCTAGTACATGTTCGCCAGCAAGTTTCTGCAGTCCAGAACTCACAAAGCAGTTCGAGTCAAATCACAGTGAATTGACTGAAGAGGGCATTATCGGGAGTCATACCTGTAGAGTTACAGCTACGATATCAAAAGACTCATCTCTAGATAACATCTCTGAAGAAGTTTCAAACTTTGGCAAAGAAAAAAACTAACTTTCAGCAATATGATTTCACCTTGCTTCATTTCTTGTGTGCACTCTTTAACCATGTTTTATGGCAATATATTGGAGATCATGTACAAGGAAAAATCCTCATCTTACTTGGATATATTTGTCATTATTCCTTGCTTGTCTAAAATTGTCTTCTACATTTTCCATTCACTCTGCTATTCTAAAGGTTGAGTCTGTATTGGATATTATTTGCTTAACAAGCTTATCTTAAATTAATAGACATTTGGACACATAGTTCTCAATCAAGTTGCACTAGACATTAAATTTCATATTCCACACAGCATCATTTGATTTCATCTTTATGATCATCAGTAATCACCTCACTTCTTCTAAACTCTGTTTGTCTTCTTTTGCTCTAGCATAACATAGGAAAAAGATACAAGATACTATTTGCAGCAGATACACCTTGATGATTTCTCTCCCAATACTGAACTTGATGCAAGAGATTTTAATCATTAGTTGACTAGCATTCTTGAAATAGATTAATGAAGTCTTTACATCTGTTTCAAATTTATCCAACATTACATCCTTGATTTAATATTTATTTCCAGACTGACATAAAACTTTTCAAGTGCTTGTGGTGCAATTGTGACAAGCATTTGGAATATGAAAGGATGTCAATCAATTGAAGTAAAGCTTTGACATTATAGATTCCTGCATTTTAGTGTTATTTGGCAAAGATCAGGATTCATGTTGATGAGATTATCTGTGTATTCTGCAGCAACAAATCAAGCGCACTCATTGAAGAATGTGTGAGTCATTTTATTCAATGGTTTATCTTTGTGTCTTAGTTATAACATATGATGAGATACTAATGTTAAACTTCACAAGCAATGACTGAAAATATCCTAACACAAATTTGAATGAGTTCATAAACTGGTAACTTTTGTCACAATTTTGTTTTTTTGTACATCATTAGTGACATCACATTGAGGTGAGACAATGATGCAAACAAACTTGAAGGGATGATGATTTACTATTGACAATTGAGAAGCTTTGTGACTGTGCTTACATAAAGTAGAAGATCTCCCAATTCTTTTGTTAGACCAATCATCAAACTTGTAAGGATAATTTGAAAGTGTCAAGCTCTTTTGATGATTCTCAACACTTGATCTCATAGTGCTACCTTCTTCATCAATTAGAGAAGAAACAACTAATTGAGGGAGCTTGTATGGGCAATTTGAAACTGGCAATATCTTTGGATTATTCTCAACAATAAATTCTCCACAGCTTTCATCAATAGTAGAAGAACTTCTAGTACACATTGTAAGTCCCCTATTATGCAAGAAAACTATTTATACAGTGCTAGTGGTAATTTATAAATTGCTAAAAGAAATACCATGTTTACAGAGAGCCACACATTATTGAGATTTCTGTAAATGGGGAGCATTCCCACAGTAACAATTTACATAAATTGACCATTGATACTTTGTCTTGAGTTGGGAATTCCCATTTACAAACAGAAAAATTAAGCATGTGAATTTGATGTGTGATGTACAGTGGACAGTCAATATTAGCATTTATTGCATTTACAACTTTTTTGGTTTTTGGGCTCATAACCTACCTTAGCTGTTAAAAAATGCATTTTGAAAATGGTTAATAGTGCGTAAACGGGTGCTGATTAATTTTAAATGACCCCCATTAGTAAATTGGTACTAACAATAGTCAATCAAACTAACTCATTAATAAAGGACAGGTTAGTATTCTTGAGAAGAGACATTCAATAAAACCTGTTCATTGAGAAATGACAAGTTTATATTAGAATAAACTAATCTTGAAAGTTGGACTGTGGGGGCAGACTGTGGTCAGCAGTCTTGGTTGAGGTCTACATATTAATTGTTGCTTTCTATGACTACTAAGGGTGACATTCAGAATGTTGGCTGACACCAACGCTCTGTTTGTAATACTTATGTATTCCTATCTAGCACAGGGTCAGTCACATTGCTCATATGTGTATCAATATACAAGCCTCTTGCCATCTGTGATGTAGCCTAGTGGCGCAGAGAGAGTATCATGTGATACTAACCCTGCTCTTTATTTTGGCACTTATATCCTCACATTGTCTGCAATACTTGCCATATCATCAAATATAATTACTTTGCATATCCACAGATTTACCATAGTACTATGCTTCTTGAGTACTATATGATTTCAAACTAAGATTCAAGGTGTGCTTGTCACAATTGCTTTGCTCTGTAGCAGAGGAAGAGTAATGTAGATCTATTGGATGATGATTACTCTGGTATCAGCCACTTGCTGAAGCTGTTAATGTCATACAATTTTGATGAATACTTATGATGAAAAACAAAAATAGTTCAATAACATTGAAGAACGTATGTTGAAAGCACAAGAATCAGAGAAGTAGTCAAAGGCTTACTTGAATATCATCAATTATGCACTATCACATGGTAACGAGGAGCAGAAAGAGTTGTGATCTAATCTTCTTTCAAAGAAAATAATGCCATCAAGAGAATGATAGGAATATAATGTTGGAAATATATATATCTAGCATGTTTGTAAACTAAATAGCATTTACAAATTGCAAAGACATAATTATTTTACTATTGATTCATACAAAACAAAATGATTATCTCAAATCTTCTGATTTCTTTCAAATCATGAAGGGATTGCATGAGACACGATGCATAACAATGTGGACGTTATCATGGGCATCTGAAAACACCTCAGTTGCATTACCTTTTATCAAATTTCCATGCAACTGATAACCCTGTATTTGATCAGTAATCCAAAGAACTCCTTTGCAAACACCAAAGGGCTTGGGCACAATCAAAGCAACTTCAATCACCAGTAAGTGCTTGGCAAAATCCTTGCTTTGAAGTTGCATACTTTCATCTCTGTTAATGAAGCCATAATCATCCTCACACATGTCATAGGAATGTGATTGTATAATGGGACACATTGAAGACAGACCCATAACGCAGGGATCAGTAGAATCTTGTTTTTTTCAATAGACATTTTGGTGATATCACAAATCGTATCTATCATAGAATCAATATTGTTGTGAGTGCCTTTGTCATCAACATATAAATAGATAGCGAATGACCCAGGTGCTATGATTTCACATAACAAAAGATCATACAACTTTCAATTGTATGTAAATAATTGAGACGCGTCAGTGTCACAACCACATGCGTTAATAGCTATAGTACCTTCTTGAATGATGGTAGATAAATAGGTAGGTCGATCCATGCCACCATCGGATTCGGTAATGACTGAATCAAACTCGCGAACGGTCGAAGAGTTAACTGCTTCCCTTGCCTTTTTCGAGTTGACCTTTACATAAAGTGAACAATTAAGTTCATATCTTACAATGTGTACTTTCTATACTGTTGACACTATTCATGTGAGTAAAGACATGAGATCGGATTAAGCTATAGCAATGCCGCAATTTTCCTCTTCACAAAAACGAAAAGAATGATCAATTGACACTTGTAACTTTAATTTAATTAGTAGTAGTATTATTAATATATTACTAACATTGACTGCACGTGAGTTTGTATTGATTGTCTAAATATGTGAGTTCGTTTTGTTCGTCTATTTATTTAAGTAAAACATGTGAGCGGACTTTAGCACTCCTCCTCTTCATAAAAGTAACAGTATGATAAGTCATTTCACTGATTGTAAAAAAAGCTTAAAATATTTATTTAATTGATATCTTTAATACATTACCAACATTGAACTACTAACATTGAGTGATAGAAAAGAGTTATGTACTTGAATTAATGTTGGGCCTAGGATGGAAATACCTTTGGACTCAGGGTCGTTCTAGACAGAGGTATTTTTGGTCGGATCCGACCGAAAAG
>JALLAW010001095.1:0-10123 GCA_036939535.1 Cyclotella kingstonii | reverse complement strand
ACGCAGTAACGATTGAAGAGTGCTTAACAGCACAGGTACCGACCACGAAAAACCTTGCTGACCTGATGACCAAAGTAACTTTTGGTGGTAGACAACGTAGCCTGGAAAAAGGAAGTATACTACATAAATGACGAACGAAAAATGATAAACTAACTTTCTACTCCGGTGAGTCTTCAGTGACATTTTATCAGATCAAACGAAAGGGAACTGAGAAAAGTAGTTCGCTTTAGCTAGAACGAAAGTAGGTGTAAGTACAGGATTACGTATTTTTCTGTCTCACTCGCTCATCTCGCTCTGAGATAAGCTAGTACCTACGTAGTACACGAACATAGTCATAGTAACTAACCTATGCTCCCTTTACCGGGAGAGAGTACTCGTTCACAATCCGAATCATCGATTGTGACGCACCCGCCCTCTAGTTTTGCCTACCTACTACTAGTTAGTTAGAACGTATGATTCATTTCTATATCTTTCCCAAATTTGCACTCATGCGACAGCTTACAAAAAAATCTTTCGATCATCAGACTGTGGAAGTAAGAAACCAAAAAAGAGAGCAGAGTAAGTATCACATGATACTCTCCCTGTACCACTCAGCCACATTGTAGATGGCAAGGGTCTCGTACGTTGATACACGTAAGAGCGACATTATTCACTCTGTGCTGGATAGAAATACGTAAGTATGGCCAATAGAATATTGGTGTCAGCCACCAGTTCTGGGCATCAATTTAGTAGTCATAGATACTCACAACAAAATAAATACCTTTACCAGGACTGCTGACCTTAGTCTTCCTTCGTACTTGACAACTTTGCACGTTAGTTTAGACAGTTATCAAGACCCAATCATGTCTCGCACGAAGTAGATACAGCGACTTTTGACTGCTGTCCAGCACGCAGCTCACCGCGAGACCACACTGGCTGCTGGTGAAATCCCGTCGCCGTCGAGTTCGGAAGATTCGCTCGACTTGGCAACCACACCTCTTGCCGCCGCTGCTGATATGCACACGGCTATGACTGACCCCGTTGATACATGGGCCCTACCCAGGACCTTAGCCGACGCGCTCTTTGACTCTTCAGGTGACGAGGAGCCAGAGGAGAAAACGAACGACGACGGCGATGCTCTCGTCACTACCCAGGCCCGCGACCGCATGAGCTGCTTCGAAGCATACCAAGAGTAAGACGGTGAAGTCCCTTGAAAGTCCTGCTAGTCAGGCAAAGACTCGAAAGGACACGACGGCACCTACTGCTCGGGCCCTGACCTCAATTGCCGCTGCGCAGGGCACTACCGACAAATAACCCCGGCCGCTGATACGCGCACAATTGTCTTGACAAGGACGGACAGTGCTCTCTCACCTTCCGGTGCTGCTGCTTTGGCTTTGTCCTAGGATTATTTTCCTGGAGACGCGCCTCGAACTGACTCCAAGTGTGCTCAATCAGTAAAACCTGATCGTCAACTTTCAGGGCAAGGACGCTGCAACCCAGTCCCTTCGATTCTTGGAACTCAACGCGTCTAATCGAGTTTCTCAATAACTCTGCAAAGATCCCTCGATTAGCGGCTATAAACTTCTGACTGGGATTCACAACCTCGACCTTGATCGAGCTATCATGATGATTCGGCATAGCGATGAGATGAACACAAATTTCAAATCCGCCAAAGAATTTTCGCTTCAGCTTTACCGGCTCATGGTGGACAACAGAACGGATATCTTTACTCAGAGACCATCTATTCCCTTGGTCAGCACTTCCACTCGTCAGACACCTGCTCCAGCAAAAAAACGCCACGACCCCTGAACTGATTGAGCAGGTAGCACAAGCTTGTCCTCACCTACATGATCAAACTTCAACCCTACCGCAGTGGCTGCCCTTATCAGGACAAGAAGAATCGTGCTCCGCGTGTATCCTTATGAGGTGTACAAGACGCTGCCATAGGCCCACCGACAAGCTTTGCATATCCTCCCATATGTCGACCAAAGTAGCAAGTCTAAAAAGAAGAAGTCCACTGCACCTGCCGTGAGTGTCGTCACCACGGCTTCTGCTTCTTGCACTGACCAATGCACTGGCACTACCACCGACTCACAGCCCTCTGCTGTGGTGGCTGAACAAGTGGCTCCACTCAACGAGCCACCAATAGATGTCAGCTCTCAAGAGCAGCCGATCCAGCAAGACGATCCTCTGGATCCAGTGAATCCACCGGAGGCGGGCCTCGACCACCTGTCAAGAGAAACAACTGATCAGTTGGGAGGTGCATTCACTGGTCGCATCCACTAATCTCGATGGAGATGATGTAACGTCTGCTGACAGTGCTGCTTCAGAGGTATTGAAATCGAGAGACCAGGAAATCATGGGGTAATAAAGTGTGGATCAAACACCTGACATATTCACAACAACGACGGCCACTGCTAAGACGAACCCACATGGCCCAGTCACCAAGACAGTGCAGCCAGACGTATTAGAGGAGAACGAACTATTAAATATTCTCCCTAAGATTCCTACCGTGACACTAGATACTGACAATGCACCGAATTCTAACCGGAGGAGCGACTCTCGTATAGACACAACAACCATTCTCGAAGGAAAAGAACCGATCATCTCTCGTAAGGGTTAAGAGTCCTATCCTACCATTGATCGTCGCCGCATCAGACGAGGAGTCTATTCAAAGCCCAGAGTAAGTAAAGACTTCATCCATCTCAGTTTTCTAGAGCCCGAGAAAAAGTAGCATAAAAGAAAAGTATAAAACTCTTTTCTGTACTCCATCCTGTAAAGATTCTATATCTAATGCAGATGAAGGTGATCCTTGGGAATCCGACTCGCACTATGAGCGCGTTAAAATGCGAGACTTATTGCTGGATGTAGGAGAAAACAGCATACCGAATGGACGGCATATGTAACGAAACTCAGAGGCCCGGCGATAAAGAGAGCTGAAATTCTTGAGAAGAAAAGGGGAAAAGCAAAACTACGGAGAGCTCAAATAAGGACTCTCATGGGTAACTGGTGTACATCCACTACTACCCCAAAGGGTGTACTACGGTCTGGGTATTCGAACTGATTATATGTACGATAAAGGTTTAGTTTATCTTAAATGTTACAAAATGTTAACAATTTCATTCCAGCTCAAGCTGAAGAGTTTCGTTCCCACGAAACTCCTGTTACTGCGCGTGGATGCTGATCTCAGCGGCATCTAAAATGACTATTCTCTATCACTTTGTACAGTAGAAATAAGTGATAATTTAATATAATATAATAATGATTATCTCGAACATGAAAGGTTGAAAGCTGCAAAAAACTTGAATACGCCTATAAAACCGTTATATTACAAAAAAAATGAAGGTATAACTCATTTTTCATTTAGGAATCAGTATTTCTATATCATGTACGTCAGTCCAGTAACTACATTTGACTCCGGCAATAAATCTTTTATTCACCTCATCAAAACATTTCAATTAGAATAGATACTTATACATGGTGCATACATGAATACAGTGCTTTTAATAGAGATAAATGTACTATAGTATTTATTATATGTAACCTCTAATGTCAAAACAATACTCAGTTTTGTATTGTCGTAAGATTTTTACTTACCTCTACGTATGCTCATCATCTTAGATCGATTCCTACGTCGCTCTGTAAGTTTTGTTTTGACCAAAACTAGTTCGATCGGCAATGAGTAGCCTCCTCATTCTTCTGGTCGAATTGTCGGTCATAGTCGGAGTACTATGTCTGAAAAATGAAAGAACAAATGCGAAAGCAGCTAAAACATTTTTCACTAGTGAATTCATCTCATCAATTTGCAACTAGAACTGATATTAAAAAGGCGATATGTCTAATTATTTGAGTGCGTGGACAAAAAGAATGTAAAACAGGAGAAGAAAAACCACACTTGCAAGGGAAAAAGAACCTGCAAAGCAGGAGAAGAAAAACCTTACTCATACCCCCTCCCCCCTCCATAACTCCATGATCTTTGCTCGAATTTTCGCTCCTACTGTAATATTTTTATTTAGCATCCCATCCCTCCCCAATGCATTCTTGGTGATATGTTTGATTTTGTAATTGTTACCCCCATCCCTCAGTACTATCTCCCCGATCACCAGCTGCCATGTCAACCACACTCTCTCTAGGTTCAACTTCTCCATGTTGTTGAAGACTCTCACAACTGCTCTGATCAATGAGTCGACACTTGGCTCTGTGACATCGTTTTTTATACTTTGAAAAGAGTTAAAGATCCCCAGATCTAAGACATTTAAATCTGAGGATTCGTGGGGCCGATTGACGATCTTCACTTGGACCTGATTGTCCAAAGTAGCTAGCCAGAAATGACGTCAATTTCTGGGATGTGGACAGGACTGCAGTCTTAAAAGCACAATAGTCCTGCTCCGTGCTCTCGGTATATTGGCCTTGATAGCTGGGACAAAAATTCAATTAAGAATTTGCATTAAAGGTCCCCCTTGACTCCAGTGACGGCTTCTGTCACAACGTCACCCCTTTAGCGACCTCCTTGGCGAGATCGCTCGACAACTCTCTCAGTAACGAATGGCTGAATTCAAAGGCGCCCATTGAACCATTGTTTCAAGTGGGGGTCCCATTGAATACGGGCCACGGCGGCTGACAAAATTACTTCACCAATATGGAGCTTGTTTCTTGTCGCCCTGTATGGGTCATATTCCTCATTTGTCAGGTAATACTTATGCTTGACATTCGTTATGTAAAACCATTTTTCATCAACATGAATAAGGTTATCCATCGTCTTGAACTGGTATGTTGTCTCGTCCATGTGAGACAAATGAAAGCTCAATCGTCTCAGTCGATGAGCGATTGTGAGTTCGCTCTTCAACAGATTTGTGAAGATATGAATGGTACGCTCTCTGAGAAACCTTGTCAGCACAGTCGAAGAAACCTGTAACGACTTGGTCAATGCACGCTGAGTCTTCCTCTTGCTTAGTGAAAGGCCTTCAAGTTCGTCCAGCCAACCTTTTTTTGGAGGTCTACCACAGTTGCCTGTTCTCTTGAACTCAGTTTCAAGGGGAAATTGTTGATCAAACAAAATCGAAGCCGTGACAAAATAACACTTACCACGCTCTCACTGCCTCTATAATCTTGTGCGAGGGACCTTATGATCCCCCAAGGTAATTACCGTCATTCATGCGAAGGAGCAACTGCTGAATGATCTCCGCCGTGAAAGCATCAGTAGTGTAGTGGTGCCGATGAGAGGGAGGGGGAGGAATTTGGGGGGGGGAGCTTGCTGCGGATAGTAATTCAGAATGTTGGAATATTTATCATCTTGGGAGGAAGACGAGGAAGATTCAATTCCGTCAGTTACAGCCTCCTGCGATGGCGGGAAAGGTGAGGGTCGATGTCCCTTGTGAGCTCAGCTACAAAGAATACAAGCATTGGGTTGAAATGGTACAGTATGGTAGGTTGCGAAGAGAGGTAGAGAATAGTGGTAGTTGGAACTCTAGGCAAATAGTTCCGGCGAACTTATGGCCGTTGGCGGCAAGCAGGTGCTGGGATATGTGGTGGTGATGGTGAAAAGTATTCTGACGTCAAATGGCGACGAGAGTCTCTCTCAAAAATATGGCGGGATCGATTTTTGCGATCCAATTTTCTGTGGAAGTACCCATCGAGGATCCAGTGAATTTCGTACTGCCTTGACCAAATTCTGCAAAACCTAAATTATACTGCCCCAAAATTGCAAAAAAAGGGGGTTTCTCCGAAAGATAATAACTCAGCAAATATTTGGCTGATATAATTAACTTTTTGCGTTGAACAGCTAATCAAACGCAATTTAATCATAATGTCAACTTTTGAGTTTTTTCCGATGTTTCATATGGATAGCGGATGAATTTAAAATCTAGGCAAATCGAAAGGTATCTCCTTTAAAAACTTTTTTCTAGAAAGATTTAAGAAACAGGAAAACTTTTATTGGAAAGCCCGTGAAACAATAACTACTTGCATTTGCATTTCTTGCTTATACGACTATTATTTTTGAAGTTATGACTATTTGAAAAGAGTTTGGCTACAATAAAAAAGAGTAGTAGATGAATATTGCGTTTTTCATTGCTGACTTCCAAGGTGAGTTTTCTAGGAAAATGATAGTGTCTCAGTAGCAGAATGCATATGTTGGTAGATGATGACGTAACGTTAGAAAGCTATGATGTATTAAGGGGAATCTTTACAACATGCTATCAGGGTGAGCACATCAGCAAGGCCTCGTTTAGCAAAGCTACTCAATTTTAATAGTTTGTGTAGACATCCTCTGAAATCATGATTACCAAACTGGCTCATCTTCCGTAGCTAAGCTACACTCGTCATTACTAATTTTGATGTCACCATTCAAAAATCAAAGCCCTATTTATTAAAAACATCATTGCCAAACTGACACAATGCCTTTCACCATATTGGCTTAAATTGATATTGCCGATCTATGACATGGAACATTATCTCAGGCAATTTTTTATCACATTGAGAAGAAACATAACTTGTAAAAAATGAGAAATTCGCTGAAACAAAGAAATTAGAATGTCTATTCATAAACTATCCGTCTTGACGAAATTCCAAAACTTAGCGAAAAATGGATAATCTATTGTTGATCAATAATTGAGTGTCATCCATGTACTGTCTAGATGCTTACAATTATTGCTTGCTAAGTACAAGTATGGTTTTTTATTACTATAGAAGTTTAATTTGAAGAGAGCTTGGCGATGGGACAAAAATCAAACCGCTAAACTTCTCAATCATTGTATTTGTAGAGTACACTCATTTGTGTCTGATCTAAGCTACGGAAAGCTAGCTGGTAGATGTGGCACACCTAGATTGTCGGCAACAGCTGACAGATTGTACTCACGACCATTCATGTTTGGAAATTATGAGCATAAATCAAGTTAGAAATTTTCAACCTAATGAAGCTATTAAAAGCAAAACTTCTTTGGGAAAATGTAAAAGTTCTACATGCTCTGGTACATGATACATTCTGATATCTTTTGATAAATAGACATCTATATTGAATGCAAACATTTGACGTTACATCAGCGCACCATTTCATTTATTTCTATTGTTATCTGACATCACTGGTTCAACAACTTATTACCTATTATTTTAAGTAAGCAAAATGATATAATTTGGTAAAGTGGTCCACAATCATCGTAAAGCTGTCATCTGATCATTTATTAGACTTATTCATTTTTGCTTTATCTCAATCTAAACGGCTCATGTCAGTCTCAAATGATATCTGTTTTTTTCATGATCGATATTTGAAAGATGAAAAGATGAACAACACTTATATTTAATGCCAGTTACAAAGGTTTTGATCACTTCCGTTAGACATCAAAATTATAACCAGAAACCTACCAAATTTGTATTCAGTATTTTGAGATCTAGAATCATCCAATGCAATATTTACGACAAAATAAATTAAAATGATTCAAACGCTTTCTCTCATTAGAGAAAGCGCAGCTGATGAAATAGCATAAAGCGCTATCAAGAGAGATATCACAGTCAATTTCATAAAAGGAATTAGCTGATGATAAAATATGATGGCACTACTTCAATGTAGATAAATCTAGAGTTTTAATGGATCTATATTGTGTTGCTCTACTGCATCTGCCTTTTCCCCACCATGACATAATTTGAAACTTCTATATCAAAGCTTTGTAATATGTTCATTCAAGATTTTCGCTGAAAATTAGCTTTCTACTCATGCATAACATGTGCATGCTAGCATCTGACTCATGCCACTAGAGTATTTATATGACATAGGGCATGTATACATCATTGGACAACGCTTAACAAGATCTATCAGTATGCATTAGATATAAACTTTAATGATGAAAAAAGAATGATTTATTCTTCTTCTAAGATGGTAACTTCTTGTTATCATGATATTGTTCTCAACTAATCTCCCACGTATCTTTGGTAAGTGTTTAACCCTCCCATCTCAGGACTGAGCACATGAAAAAGCAAAGTAAAAGATGCGATAATTTGCTGGGGATAATGGAAGACTAATATGGAACTAATTGATGAGCTTAGTTCTGGTTGATGTTGATCCACTATCAAAATATCCGACAGAAGATCTGTCGAAGCTAATTGTGTGATTACAGAGGAAATCAACAAGAATCATATTGCTACTTTCGAAATGTATAAAAATTGGGCAATAAAGACCAATAATGATTGACATCCATGCAATGAATATGATTTAATCATCCAGTGAAAATATAGATTTTATTAAATCCATTACATAATGTGGTCAAGCAATATATGATGAAGGAGGAAAATATTCAGTGTGCTGAAAAGGGTATCTTCGTGAAAGACAAGCAACTTCGATTTAGTTTTGAAACATGCATTCATAAAACTTTTCTACTATAATGAAGTTTTTTTATTAGAGAGATTCAATCATTTGAGATGGAAACAGATATTGGGAAGAGAAGGCTTGCTAATTTGGAAGCGTTGGTGGGGATCCATGTTTCCTCCACATGATAAGGGCAGTCCATCTATTTTAACATACACTTATCAAAAAAACTTAGAAGTGCATTGATGGAGATGAATTTAGAGTGTCCTACAGAATATTGAAGAAATGTATGTTTATTACGATTCATGTTCTCTCTTCATATGTTTTTAGAGTAGAAGAAAGACCAATAGAGTTTGGAAGATACGGGCAGATACTTGATGAGGATTTAGAGCGAATTGTCTCATATAACCAAAACTTTGTCCTAGCATACTTCTAGTCAAAGCAATTGATGACGTCGCTTTCTATTGTGAGACTTAATTTTGTTTGTTGTTACTGAATTTCATCATCTACAATCAATGCATGACAACCAAAGGTGTGAATATCACAGTGAAGCCATATATTCTAATAATCCAGGTAAAATGCATTGGTTTGATTCATTCCAAAGCCATAAACTTTATCAAAGCAATCAATAGATTTTACGTATATACTCACTGCTATCCATGAAGCAACATCACCAAGCACTCCTAAAACTACATACAAGGTTGTAAGATGGTGAAAATAGTTCATGACATGTATTCTTTTGACTTAGTTGGTATCCATCCCGATTTTAGAGCCCCGATTCAACGCCATACAGGTTCTTCTTTCATAATAGAAAAATCTCCATCATATTGAAACTTTTCTTGTCATGATACCATCAACGTGAACAATAAAATACACTCAATACAATCAAAACACCACATGAAGGTCTAGAAAATCAGTAAGCAATAGTGCAATGATTTCCATTCAAAAAGAAATGGCATCGTTCACTATCCACGTTTATCAAGTTTATTTATTGCAATTCCACCCAATAACTGATTTCCCTTAAGGATACTGATGAGACTTGATGGGATTCTTCATCCAGATATTTCCCATAAGAAGTCATCTGCACTGGATATTCTCCCAAATTTTTATCTAGTCTCAAATAGACCAAGATTTAACACTTGATAGTTGGTCTCAGCAGTGTGTTTGAAAATTGAGAAGTGGCTAAACTGCACAATATTTTGTACATTTTTTTGGAAGAAGTACTATAATAATTTCAGAAAACCACACTATAAAAACTTTAAAACTATGTTATTTGTTTTTCATCTAGTGTGAAAACACCAATGTATATATGAGAGCTGTATATGTATGATTAGAAACCATGCGCATAAATAAACATACTTTTATGGTTAGTCAACTGTATGTATATGGGAGGTACAGGATATGAGCCTAAAATTCGAAGACATCAGCTCTTGTTATGATTGCTAACATTTTCTCTCCGCCATATATTATACATCCTTTTCATACGTTGCTATCTTTTACATGTTTTTGGATGGGTATCGCGCATTGATGCCCATATAAATACAGATAGTGATATACAAAAAATTACTGTGGTGGTTTTAACCATATGCATAATGAACGGAAACGGTCAGTTGTCATAAACCATACATACATAGTCAATAACCATTTAAATGTATAGCTCCCTTACGCAAAAGATTACTAGCATATACTTTTCTGTCACAAAAAATGATTTATTTTGGCGGTGACAAAACATATTCTATATGTTTATCCTCAGATAGCTCGTAATATGACCTTTCTAATAAGATATTAATCATTTTTTTTGAGCAAAACAAAAATAACAAACAAATATAACAGCAGCAGCAACAAAAA
>JALLAW010001094.1:0-10134 GCA_036939535.1 Cyclotella kingstonii | reverse complement strand
AGATTTTGTACTGTACTTTATTTCACTTTTCGTTTTTCCTCATACGGAAAAAGTACTGATACTTCAGATGAGCTCTTCTCAGCTGACGAAATGCAGTCTTCTTCAGATCTTGATAGGCCATCGAATATCATTGTCATCTTGTATACTATGAAAGAGGTAAAAGTTGATTCGAATGCGAAGAGAGAAGTGAAAGAGTACTGATTAGTTAGAATTGAGTAAAGTAATCCACAAAGCTGAGGTCAGCAGTGTTTGTCCTACGTCCACTGAAGGTAACACCCATCACGTTGGGCTGGCATCAGTGTTCTCTTCATCATACTTAAGTAACATATTCCCATCTAGCACAAGAAGGTCAGTCACGTCGACGCACCAACGTTGGAGCCTCTCCCCATCTGTTGTGTGGCCTAGAGGCACTGGGGGAGTATCATGTGATTCTTACCTTGCTCTTTCTTTTGGTACATATTTCACAGATTTTCTTGGCTTCGCATTTTTCCGTGCGATATGGTAGCTGCAACATGCGTAGTTTCACATGAGTTGCCGGGTACGGTGACAGTATGTAGAACAAAATACAGTCATAGAATTTTATGCTTGTATACAGATTTTTCTGGATACAATGGAGGAGGACATACCATATTGTACTTCCACTTGTAGATAGATAGGACTGTGTCACATGCACAACTTCCTTCTACCTCTAGTAATTTCGTCCAAACAACTCATGGGTTCTACTCCACCGGAAGAAATTGCGAAACAGCACCACGATGCTCTTAATTTAATTGAATCTCAAATGTCATGTGCTCCTCGTGTGGACCATGGTGAAATTCCACTCATTTGGAAACGGAGACCAACGTGTCCTAATCCAAAGATCATGAGCACTTCCGAACGCGAATCGGATTGCGAATGCTCCAAGCAAGATCAACCTACGGATGCCGTCAATGATACTAATTCCAACGAACATGGGGAATGTAGATTAAAAGAAAGCATCGAAGTGGACGTCTTCTATCCAAAATGGTGCATTTCATCGCGTGGTCAAGTGGATGTCACACCCATCATCAACATGATTTCAGAGGGCCTAAATGACCCCAATTCACTGGCATCAAGTACTGCAAGAAATTCATCTTCAGAGTCATTCTCTTGCAACAATCTATGGAATGAAAAAAATTCTGCACGCAACAATGTCAAAATTACTCGACCCTCCCATGATGCATGGGGAATCAAAAAGATCATCTTGGTCTTTTGTGATGACTTCCTACATACTGTATATACACTACCTTGGTTTCAATCGAACAACAACAATCAATCAACAACGATTGGTAATGATATGCACAAGGCAATACAACCAATTCTAAATACTCTCAATATAAAACAACATCAGATGGTTCGATGTCTTTTGGCAGCTTTGCCACCCGGAGTTACTATCCCTATTCATCACGATACAGGTGAATGGGTGAAGTACTCTCACAGAGTTCATGTTCCAATTATTGTATCTGATCCCTCTAAAATACTGTTTCGATGTGGACCGACTGAGCAAAGTTTGGAAAGGATAGACTGTACTCCTGGACACATATTTGAAATAAACAATCAAGCGAAACATGCAGTCACCAATGGCAGCGATAAATTTCGAGTTCATTTGATTCTAGACTATGTGGATCTCTCCTTCTTTGAAATGCGTGCCGTGCAAAAGTGCCCTGTGCGATTTGTTGATTTATCTCCTGGAGAAGTCATTACACAGACCCGTCGTAGCATTGATCGTGCCTATGAGAGTGGATCACGAAAACAACCCTCCTTTTTGATATTGGGGGCACAGAAAGCTGGAACTACATCTCTATATGAGTACATTACGCAGCATCCATGGGTCATTAAAGCTAAAAGACGGGAGACGCATTGCTTAGACTGGAGATGGAATGATAACCTCAAATCCACGGAAAGACGTCGTACTCATTGCTTACAATTTTATCATGCCAGAGCGATGTATCCTTATCCAAGCTTGCAAACGGGAGATTCTACCCCAAGTTATTTGATGGATTATTACCGGGTTATTCCACGTTTAAAAGAGTGTTTTAGCCATGGGCCCAAGTTGATCATAATGGTGAGAGATCCCATAAAGAGGTCGATATCTCATTACGCCATGGTGCGATCCTTGGATGGAAGTCCCGAGCAACTCAAGGCTCGGGGAATGGAATGGAGAGAAAAAAGTTTTGAAGAGGTAGTGGAACAGGATATTAGGAATATGAAGGAAGACGGTTTGTTGCCATACTGGGATACAAGCAGACGAGCACTGGACAGAGCAATTTTCGATTCGTTTATAAATAGTCGTGAGGAGGATGAGGCATGGGAACGGTATGTGCGGAACAGAATTCCTCTAAATACTGGTTCATACTCACTTGTAGCTAGAGGACTATATGCATTACAATGTCGACAGTGGTTTCGTTCATTCTCGAAAGACTCGTTTCTTGTCCTTAAGTTGGAAGATATGTCATCTGAAGAAAGAGGTGTGCAATGGACTGTCGATAGAACATTAGAGCATTTGGAATTGCCTCGATACGAAATTTTAGATATTGAAAAGAAGAATAGTAGAGAGTATGATGATCCTTTAGAAGGCAAAGGAGAAATGAGGCAATGGCTGGAAACATTCTTTGAGCCACAAAATGAGCGATTTGCAAAAATGATGACTGATGATATGGGTTATGATACTGATGACTGGAAGAATCTTTGGGCTTATGGAAGAAAAGATTGTTAATCTTCTTCTCTTCAATTGGTTTACTGTGTAATTTTTCAGTCGCAAATGCTTCTTGATTCAGATAAACTGTGATTTAAATAATATACAACAAATTGGTAATCCTTGCGATGTGCGAGGTCAATCGACGGTGGTATTTATTTACTGTGAACTTCGCATAGAATGACCGCGAAGGATAGCTGCAGAAGATACAATTAATGTATGGTTAACTAATATGAATACAAAAAGACGATAATATACAAAACTCTGAAAAATATTTCATGGATGTACGATAATGATAATTCAATGTAGGCTTCTTCATTCTTGAGATTTCGCTATATAAACATTATTTCATGAAATATGGTGAAGACACATCATTGTTTCCTGGATTCAACACATTTTCCAGCTCGTATATACCAAAAGACGATTACAACGAAACGAAGAAGCCTCTGACCATTGTTTTATCGTTACTGTTCAGAAAAGTAAGGATGCTGCAAAGCTTGTCTACAAACAAACCTTCTATCTGGATCGTATTGCAACAAATTTGTCAGCAAATCTGATGCATTATTGCTTCCTAAGGCCTGAAGCGGCACGAAATCGGTAATCGGCCTCTCGGGCCACTTTGGAAACTCTGGATTGTAATGAGGCAACCTATCAACACCGTGCCAATTGGTGGAAGGGTTAGGCGTACCCCTACGCTGAAATATTTTAATGAGTTGATCAATGTCACTGCGTCCGGGAAACAACGGTAGGCCAGTGGCCATTTCTGCAAAAATACAGCCAATGCTCCAAACATCCACAGCGGCGGAGTAGCGAGAGGCTCCTAGAAGAAGTTCTGGCGCGCGATACCATAGAGTAACGACTTCGTAGGTATAGGGCCCGTTGGGTAGACCAGAAAGACGAGCTAGACCAAAGTCGGCCAGTTTGAGGGTTTGCCCGTCAGCACTGATGAGTAACTTTTGAGAAGCAACGTACGTGAGAGATGATGGTAGAGTAAACGTGAAGAAACGCGTAACAGAAAGTTATTCGAACTGATGATGGATGATATCTAAGAGATGAACTATACTCACGTTGTGGGGCTTCAAATCTCTGTGCAAGACCCTGTGAGTATGGCAATACCCTACTCCATTCAGTATTTGTTGGATGAAATTCCTGACCATGTTCTTCGGTAATCCCACTCTCTCTCTGATATCGTCACTCGTCTGTCTCTGATCCATGAAAGTTTTCAAGTCATGCTTGACATACTCAAACACCAAATACAAGCCACCCGGAGAGGCCTGAACCACATCCAGCAATTGAACAACATTGGTGTGGGTCAACTCACGGAGAAGAGAGATTTCTCGAATGACATTGCAGGGAACCCCACCTTCAGGTGTGGTGTCAGCATACGGGATGCGTTTGATAGCCACCGTGCGGTTGGTAGAGCGCTGAGTTCCTTTGTAGACTGTTCCATATGCACCTTGACCTATGAGATCAGTTCTGTGTGCATGTTTCGGACAGGTGATGGTAGTTAGTAACAAAACGAAGAAACCTTTCCTAATCCTACCACATCAAGTCAATCCTGACAGTACAACACTAACAACTAGCAGAAGCAGGTACCACGAGTTCCTCAGGACGGTTCGAATATGTAAAGTTTGGCATAAATTGACTACAATCATGGACAGTGAGATGTCTCGCCCCGCATGCAGAAAGACAGTTGGTCACGATTGAGAGTCTTGCCTCAGTTGGTCCTCACATCTCGCACTCACCGCGCATATCCGTCCAGAGGCGGTTCGTCATCGGGAACTTCCATGGCGCTATTGATGCTTCCTCCTCTTCTGACGTTGTGAGCACGTGTATCGCCGCGTTCGGCTGGTTCGTCTTCTTGCATGCGCATGTCGTCCCTGCCGTTCATTCAGAGCAATCTATCACTCTACCTCTATTGTAATAAAATACTACTACTACTATACTCTATTACACGGAGTGATGGGATGGTTATAGGATACATTACGTAGGAGGTAGAGACATAGTACTGTTGCTACTATAGGGACATATAGTACGATACTTCAATACCCGAGAGAGGCTAGCTAGATAGTTTTGGTCATCTTACGCTGTAGCGTAGGAATCCTTCAGGTAGGAGTAGTACTGTACTTTTATCTCAAAGCTGCGTGATGGAACACCAAATCTAACTTGAGGGAGCGGGCAGGCCTTACAGATTCTGGTTTCGTAGTTTCATGGTATGACTGGTGACATAAGAAGTACAATACTCTCCTTTTCCTGTAGGTGTACCAAAGTTTTCTACATTCGTAGTGTCAAATCTACACATACGTGTGTTGGATGATACTGATCTTGGATCAAATCCCAAAATTCAGACTGAATTCAGTCTGAATTTTGGGATTTGATCCAAGATCAGTATCATCCAACACACGTATGTGTAGATTTGACACTACGAATGTAGAAAACTTTGGTACACCTACAGGAAAAGGAGAGTATTGTACTTCTTATGTCACCAGTCATACCATGAAACTACGAAACCAGAATCTGTAAGGCCTGCCCGCTCCCTCAAGTTAGATTTGGTGTTCCATCACGCAGCTTTGAGATAAAAGTACAGTACTACTCCTACCTGAAGGATTCCTACGCTACAGCGTAAGATGACCAAAACTATCTAGCTAGCCTCTCTCGGGTATTGAAGTATCGTACTATATGTCCCTATAGTAGCAACAGTACTATGTCTCTACCTCCTACGTAATGTATCCTATAACCATCCCATCACTCCGTGTAATAGAGTATAGTAGTAGTAGTATTTTATTACAATAGAGGTAGAGTGATAGATTGCTCTGAATGAACGGCAGGGACGACATGCGCATGCAAGAAGACGAACCAGCCGAACGCGGCGATACACGTGCTCACAACGTCAGAAGAGGAGGAAGCATCAATAGCGCCATGGAAGTTCCCGATGACGAACCGCCTCTGGACGGATATGCGCGGTGAGTGCGAGATGTGAGGACCAACTGAGGCAAGACTCTCAATCGTGACCAACTGTCTTTCTGCATGCGGGGCGAGACATCTCACTGTCCATGATTGTAGTCAATTTATGCCAAACTTTACATATTCGAACCGTCCTGAGGAACTCGTGGTACCTGCTTCTGCTAGTTGTTAGTGTTGTACTGTCAGGATTGACTTGATGTGGTAGGATTAGGAAAGGTTTCTTCGTTTTGTTACTAACTACCATCACCTGTCCGAAACATGCACACAGAACTGATCTCATAGGTCAAGGTGCATATGGAACAGTCTACAAAGGAACTCAGCGCTCTACCAACCGCACGGTGGCTATCAAACGCATCCCGTATGCTGACACCACACCTGAAGGTGGGGTTCCCTGCAATGTCATTCGAGAAATCTCTCTTCTCCGTGAGTTGACCCACACCAATGTTGTTCAATTGCTGGATGTGGTTCAGGCCTCTCCGGGTGGCTTGTATTTGGTGTTTGAGTATGTCAAGCATGACTTGAAAACTTTCATGGATCAGAGACAGACGAGTGACGATATCAGAGAGAGAGTGGGATTACCGAAGAACATGGTCAGGAATTTCATCCAACAAATACTGAATGGAGTAGGGTATTGCCATACTCACAGGGTCTTGCACAGAGATTTGAAGCCCCACAACGTGAGTATAGTTCATCTCTTAGATATCATCCATCATCAGTTCGAATAACTTTCTGTTACGCGTTTCTTCACGTTTACTCTACCATCATCTCTCACGTACGTTGCTTCTCAAAAGTTACTCATCAGTGCTGACGGGCAAACCCTCAAACTGGCCGACTTTGGTCTAGCTCGTCTTTCTGGTCTACCCAACGGGCCCTATACCTACGAAGTCGTTACTCTATGGTATCGCGCGCCAGAACTTCTTCTAGGAGCCTCTCGCTACTCCGCCGCTGTGGATGTTTGGAGCATTGGCTGTATTTTTGCAGAAATGGCCACTGGCCTACCGTTGTTTCCCGGACGCAGTGACATTGATCAACTCATTAAAATATTTCAGCGTAGGGGTACGCCTAACCCTTCCACCAATTGGCACGGTGTTGATAGGTTGCCTCATTACAATCCAGAGTTTCCAAAGTGGCCCGAGAGGCCGATTACCGATTTCGTGCCGCTTCAGGCCTTAGGAAGCAATAATGCATCAGATTTGCTGACAAATTTGTTGCAATACGATCCAGATAGAAGGTTTGTTTGTAGACAAGCTTTGCAGCATCCTTACTTTTCTGAACAGTAACGATAAAACAATGGTCAGAGGCTTCTTCGTTTCGTTGTAATCGTCTTTTGGTATATACGAGCTGGAAAATGTGTTGAATCCAGGAAACAATGATGTGTCTTCACCATATTTCATGAAATAATGTTTATATAGCGAAATCTCAAGAATGAAGAAGCCTACATTGAATTATCATTATCGTACATCCATGAAATATTTTTCAGAGTTTTGTATATTATCGTCTTTTTGTATTCATATTAGTTAACCATACATTAATTGTATCTTCTGCAGCTATCCTTCGCGGTCATTCTATGCGAAGTTCACAGTAAATAAATACCACCGTCGATTGACCTCGCACATCGCAAGGATTACCAATTTGTTGTATATTATTTAAATCACAGTTTATCTGAATCAAGAAGCATTTGCGACTGAAAAATTACACAGTAAACCAATTGAAGAGAAGAAGATTAACAATCTTTTCTTCCATAAGCCCAAAGATTCTTCCAGTCATCAGTATCATAACCCATATCATCAGTCATCATTTTTGCAAATCGCTCATTTTGTGGCTCAAAGAATGTTTCCAGCCATTGCCTCATTTCTCCTTTGCCTTCTAAAGGATCATCATACTCTCTACTATTCTTCTTTTCAATATCTAAAATTTCGTATCGAGGCAATTCCAAATGCTCTAATGTTCTATCGACAGTCCATTGCACACCTCTTTCTTCAGATGACATATCTTCCAACTTAAGGACAAGAAACGAGTCTTTCGAGAATGAACGAAACCACTGTCGACATTGTAATGCATATAGTCCTCTAGCTACAAGTGAGTATGAACCAGTATTTAGAGGAATTCTGTTCCGCACATACCGTTCCCATGCCTCATCCTCCTCACGACTATTTATAAACGAATCGAAAATTGCTCTGTCCAGTGCTCGTCTGCTTGTATCCCAGTATGGCAACAAACCGTCTTCCTTCATATTCCTAATATCCTGTTCCACTACCTCTTCAAAACTTTTTTCTCTCCATTCCATTCCCCGAGCCTTGAGTTGCTCGGGACTTCCATCCAAGGATCGCACCATGGCGTAATGAGATATCGACCTCTTTATGGGATCTCTCACCATTATGATCAACTTGGGCCCATGGCTAAAACACTCTTTTAAACGTGGAATAACCCGGTAATAATCCATCAAATAACTTGGGGTAGAATCTCCCGTTTGCAAGCTTGGATAAGGATACATCGCTCTGGCATGATAAAATTGTAAGCAATGAGTACGACGTCTTTCCGTGGATTTGAGGTTATCATTCCATCTCCAGTCTAAGCAATGCGTCTCCCGTCTTTTAGCTTTAATGACCCATGGATGCTGCGTAATGTACTCATATAGAGATGTAGTTCCAGCTTTCTGTGCCCCCAATATCAAAAAGGAGGGTTGTTTTCGTGATCCACTCTCATAGGCACGATCAATGCTACGACGGGTCTGTGTAATGACTTCTCCAGGAGATAAATCAACAAATCGCACAGGGCACTTTTGCACGGCACGCATTTCAAAGAAGGAGAGATCCACATAGTCTAGAATCAAATGAACTCGAAATTTATCGCTGCCATTGGTGACTGCATGTTTCGCTTGATTGTTTATTTCAAATATGTGTCCAGGAGTACAGTCTATCCTTTCCAAACTTTGCTCAGTCGGTCCACATCGAAACAGTATTTTAGAGGGATCAGATACAATAATTGGAACATGAACTCTGTGAGAGTACTTCACCCATTCACCTGTATCGTGATGAATAGGGATAGTAACTCCGGGTGGCAAAGCTGCCAAAAGACATCGAACCATCTGATGTTGTTTTATATTGAGAGTATTTAGAATTGGTTGTATTGCCTTGTGCATATCATTACCAATCGTTGTTGATTGATTGTTGTTGTTCGATTGAAACCAAGGTAGTGTATATACAGTATGTAGGAAGTCATCACAAAAGACCAAGATGATCTTTTTGATTCCCCATGCATCATGGGAGGGTCGAGTAATTTTGACATTGTTGCGTGCAGAATTTTTTTCATTCCATAGATTGTTGCAAGAGAATGACTCTGAAGATGAATTTCTTGCAGTACTTGATGCCAGTGAATTGGGGTCATTTAGGCCCTCTGAAATCATGTTGATGATGGGTGTGACATCCACTTGACCACGCGATGAAATGCACCATTTTGGATAGAAGACGTCCACTTCGATGCTTTCTTTTAATCTACATTCCCCATGTTCGTTGGAATTAGTATCATTGACGGCATCCGTAGGTTGATCTTGCTTGGAGCATTCGCAATCCGATTCGCGTTCGGAAGTGCTCATGATCTTTGGATTAGGACACGTTGGTCTCCGTTTCCAAATGAGTGGAATTTCACCATGGTCCACACGAGGAGCACATGACATTTGAGATTCAATTAAATTAAGAGCATCGTGGTGCTGTTTCGCAATTTCTTCCGGTGGAGTAGAACCCATGAGTTGTTTGGACGAAATTACTAGAGGTAGAAGGAAGTTGTGCATGTGACACAGTCCTATCTATCTACAAGTGGAAGTACAATATGGTATGTCCTCCTCCATTGTATCCAGAAAAATCTGTATACAAGCATAAAATTCTATGACTGTATTTTGTTCTACATACTGTCACCGTACCCGGCAACTCATGTGAAACTACGCATGTTGCAGCTACCATATCGCACGGAAAAATGCGAAGCCAAGAAAATCTGTGAAATATGTACCAAAAGAAAGAGCAAGGTAAGAATCACATGATACTCCCCCAGTGCCTCTAGGCCACACAACAGATGGGGAGAGGCTCCAACGTTGGTGCGTCGACGTGACTGACCTTCTTGTGCTAGATGGGAATATGTTACTTAAGTATGATGAAGAGAACACTGATGCCAGCCCAACGTGATGGGTGTTACCTTCAGTGGACGTAGGACAAACACTGCTGACCTCAGCTTTGTGGATTACTTTACTCAATTCTAACTAATCAGTACTCTTTCACTTCTCTCTTCGCATTCGAATCAACTTTTACCTCTTTCATAGTATACAAGATGACAATGATATTCGATGGCCTATCAAGATCTGAAGAAGACTGCATTTCGTCAGCTGAGAAGAGCTCATCTGAAGTATCAGTACTTTTTCCGTATGAGGAAAAACGAAAAGTGAAATAAAGTACAGTACAAAATCT
>JALLAW010001093.1:0-10128 GCA_036939535.1 Cyclotella kingstonii | reverse complement strand
AGTTTGACAAGGGAGTGGAATTGAAAATTGGTGCTGCTTACTCAGAGTCAGATTTTAATGCTACTGAACTCACACCTGATTATTCAGTTAACACTTCTGCTTTTACTACTGCTATCCTTGGAGAACCAACACCAGAGGCAGGGGACAATCTTGAGTCTGCACAGGTCTTGATATCTCGTGGCGACACTTTGGCGAGGGGACGGGTGAAGTGCCGAAAGCGCGACGCTCATAGTAACCCTACTAGCCATGCTAATACTAATTCTGTCTTCAATACAAGGCTATGCCTTATCGAATTCGATGACGGGGATATCACTGAACTTGTGTACTCTCAGGGTGATCATGAATACCTCCTACTTGTTTCTTTCATAGATTACAGAAAGACTGATTTTCTCTTGCAAACGAAAGTTAAATTCATGTGATCAATGGCATTCGTTGGAAACGAAAGTATTCTTCTGGTTAGCGATTGTGCTGCCAGTGGATAGACGGATCTACCTCATGGCAGAATCTGAGTGATCTAAAAGAATCTTAGCCTATGCAAGTTGCTGAATATGCTGCTATTCAGGGTATTGCTTATGAACCTGCTTTCATTCGGTGAGTATCCCGCATATTGAAGAAATGTGCTAGGATAATTGCTCTTGCTAAACGTCGACAGGCTAAGTACCATGAAAAGACCCATAAATTTGGCATTGAGGTGCCTAGGTCAATTGAACATACTTTGGTACTCGATAAAGATAACAGCAATACTCTGTGTGCCGATACTATTGCTAAAGAGATGAAACATGTCCGAATTGCTTTAAGAATCCTTGAGAATGATGAATCCATCCGCATAGGATATGGACACATCAGATGCCACATGATATTTGACATCAAAATGGACTTTACGCGTGGAGCTAGGATGGCTGCTGGTTGCCAGTTTCTGATGTACCTGAGAACATCGCATATGCTAGTGTTGTGTCCAGGGAAACTATCTTCATTGCTCTGCTCCTTGCTGCCTTAAATGGGCTTGAAATTAAAGCTGCTGATGAGCTAAATACTTAAATAACTGCAACGAATAGGAAGACAGTGTGGTGTGTCTTTGACCCAGAATAAGGTCCTGATTGAGGTAAGAAAGCGTTCATTGACCGTCCTTTGTATGGGCTTAGGGGTGCATAAGCCTCTTTTAGAGTTCATCTTGCTGACTGTATGAGAAAGCTGAGTTATGATCCATGCCTCGCTGACCCTGATCTATGGCTAAAGAAGTCATACAATTCTGCTACAAAAAGATGCTATTACAGTTATGTGCTTATTTATGTGGATGATAAACTATATACGCACTATGATGCGCTGTTTATGCTCAATCAGGTTGGCAAATCCTTCAATTTGAAGCCAGGATCTGTTGGTGATCCCAACATATCTTTGGTGGCATGTTAAGAGAGGTTGCTAATGGAAACAGAGCTTGGTCTCTTAGCTCCTCTAAATATGTTCAAGAGGCAGTCAGATACTGTGAGCTGCACTTGAAGGACAAGTTGTGTGGAAAATATGTTATCCCAAAACGTGCTGAGAGTCCATTTACAATGGAATATAATGCAGATGCTGATGCTAGTCCTGCTTGAACCTATTGAAGCCTTGCAGTACCAGTCTTTAATACGTGTCTTTAGGTGGAATATCGAATTGGAAAGATTTGACATAGCAACGAAAGTATCCATGCTGTCATCGTACCTTGCTATGCCCCAAGAGGGACATCTGGACGCTGCTATACATGTGATGGCTTACCTAAATTACCACCACAATGCTCAATTTGTGCTTACCCAACTGGTTCAATTATTGCTAGAATTAAGCTTTTAGTATTTGGAAGGGAAGAGTTCTACAATGATGTGAAGGAGCTTATTCCTCCAAGTGCACCTGAACCACTTGGGAATGAGGTTGACATACTTATGTATGTTGACAGTGATCTGCTGGAGACAAATCCACAAGGAGGTCAAGAACAGGATTCCTGATCAACCATATGTGAGTTGGATGTCCAAGAAACAGCCTATAATTGAAACTACAGTTTTTGGTGCTGACTTTGTTGCAATGAAAAATGGGATTAAGACAATTTGAGGGTTGAGGTATAAACTGCGTATGATGAGAGTGCCAGTGGTTGAACTGTCATATGTCCATGATGACAATATGTCTGTCATCACTAACTCTCAGAAGCCGCAGTCAGCACTAAAGAAAAAGAGCAACTCTATTTGCTTCCATGCAGTTCAGGAGGCTGTTGCTATGAATGAGTGTTTGATTAGATGTTTTTAACTCCTGATAATCATGCTGATGTTATGACCAAAGTAACATTTGATGCTAAGAGACAAAATATGGTGTCCTGTGTGCTTTATTATGATTAATGCTACTTGAAACAAGGGAGGCTAAAAAAGTTTAGCTGATCATTTGGATTAGTCAGGAATGGCCTGCGATTCCAAGGCTTAGTATCAATATTGAAGACAATGTATGATCTAGACAATTGATTGAATTGACATGCTAACAAACTGATTATGATACTTAATTACTACTTGCAAAGTTTCTCTTGCCAACTGTCACACCAACAGCTTCTCATGTGTGGCAATACGTTTCCCATATGTATACTTATATACCTCCAGTATCCTGAAAGAGACATCTGAGTCAGATCACTATTTCTCTATGAGAGAGGTACTGCCCATGAGAACAAATTTTGTGAACTCCCAAAAGGAGGGTTCCCAACAAGGAAACTCTCAGGAATGGTTGCCAACAAGGGAACCTCTCTATGAAACAACTAACTTCCTATGTAGAACAATGGGAGTGCCAACAAGGTATCTCTACTATAGCAGCAACCTCTTACTTATAAAAATTGACACATGAACTCATCTTTGCTCAACACCACCTGGGCTCTTAATCTGTTAGCCAACTGATGAGAGATCTTGAGCGAACTCAAGTACACTGGGGACTACCCACACACATAGTATGCCTTCTTGGACACATCCTCAAGTATGCGAATCTCCATATCAGGGCACCATGCATAATTCAACTTTTTGGTATAAGAACTTAGATGATCATAAATCACACTCTACACCATTCTCTCTCTCTCTCTCTCTCTCTCTCCCTCTCTCTTCCACCTATCCGATGTGATAAATCCCATTCCAGCACTTTGAGATTATTGAAGTGCCAGTGACATCAAAGGTAAATGATAATGAAGAAACTCCTATAGAATTGAGTATGTTTGCCAAGTGAAACATTTCAAGTCAACTTTAAAGAGTTGCAATATTTATTATGATTGACTCAGAGTACCTAATAGAAGTCCATGACATAATTTATTTTGTTTTTTTTCAGTTTCAGCATTTACAAGTATTGCCATTAGTCTGAAGCTGACTGAAATTGTGTTTTTAGTAAACCAAAGTAGCATTGTTGGTTAATATCAGTCACTTCTAATTTTAAATATTTTTCTTAATGGTATAAACACTTCAGGTGTAATACAGTCTTATGTTATCCTCTGCTACTGAGCTAATATCATGCTAACAATTATGTGATTTATGTTTCTGTATGGTTCACTATTGTTCTCATCTCACCCTGTCCAGAAAGAAAATAAGTGAGCCTAAAGAATTGGTAGTGATTATATTCATATGATGCTGAATGGTTGACTCTTATAATTTCACTTGATGTATTTAGTTTTCACAGCAAATCAATAGCATGTATTATTACACAATGAACATCCATTACATATTTTACAATCAACACCCAACTCCACCAATTCATACTCTCCATGATTAACATCTAAATCACAGATCTTCTTTGACACGTTTGTTGTGAGTGAGTTGTTTTGAACTCTGATAGTCAAAAGACTGACCATAGATTGTTCATTCAATAGGTCAGGAATTCCCCCAATGAAAACTGAGTTCATGTAAAAACACATTAGTAAGGGTCGGCATCTGTGAAGAATAAAATTTCCAACGAATACTTACGGTTGTCCTTTTTCATAAGAAATAATAGAGCAAATGAAACCGAAAAATGTGATGAGCTAATCCGTTAAATTGTTAAAGTAATTCAGTGTACACCCTTCATGACACGCACATTGAGAAAAACACTTTTCAGCTTCCACAGCTGCAATATGCTCTCAGGAATTGTCCCCGAAAATCTATTATTATTTAGATAAAGTAGTCTCAATTTGGTGTAATTTCCTTGATTTATGTCTGCTGGTAACTTTCCATGAAAATTGTTGTGTGAAAAATCAAGCATGTATGCGTTGCGAAGTGACATTCCTTCGGGAAGAGTTCCTGTGACTTTATTGCTATACAAGCTTAACATCCCTGTTTTGAAAGGGAATATAAACGCTTTCGTTAGATTCACTGTGACTGAAGTCGAAAGAAAGTGCTGGAAAAAGAACATACTCCAGTTATTGGGTCTATTTGTCCCAACATTTGTGGGGAACGTTCCTGTCAAGCTATTCTGTCCAAGATAAATATCTTAGAGAAGATGTAGAGTGAATTCGTTTTACAGTCCAGCAGTGAGCTGATACAGAAAAAACAAGCGATGTTGTCAATGCGAAAAAACTAAAACCTACATTCTGCCAAATGTAACCGGTCTATTCTAGAAGATATTGTACCTTGAAGGTTGTTTTTATTCAAATAAAGATATCTAAGAGAAAAAGTGATACATAATGAGGTTATTATGTGAGAGCTTACTTTATTCAAATATTTTTAAAACATAAATGTTCAGCTCACCTCAGTCTCTGAAGCCCATACAACTCGTCAGGGATTGTTCCAGCGATTTCATTCTCTGCCAAATCCAACTTGACTAAAAAAGGCAGAAATCCAATCTCACTAGGGATAGTTCCTTTCAACCTCTTTTCTGGTAGACGAATTTCAGTAACGTGCACGGTTTCACTAGTATAATTGTATGCGCATCGAACACCGCTCCATCCGCAGACTTCTCGTTGGGTGGTAAAATCATCTTGTGGCAGCAGGCTAGTCATGCTACTCATACGTATTTGCGTTAGGCTGAAGAAAATTACTGCAGTGGCATATTGTTCGAAAAATTCGTATAGGTTATTGCTCGGATTGCCCTCGAAATACAGCCAGTGAAATGCTAACGATTGAGCTGTATCTGTTCGATAAAACGGCTCCACTCCTGATACAAATTTTGCTGCTTTCATCATTTCATTATATTTTTCGTGCATAGTTGGCCTGTTGGATGGCTTCGCTGTCGGAAGAGTTGTGGATGTCTTGAGAGTAGGCTTTAACGTAGGGTTTGACGTGGGCACTTGCATTGGTGAAATTGACTGTTTCACTAATGTGGGTTGGACGGTAATTGCCAATGGAACTTCTATTTTTAAAGGTAATGATGATGTAGAGGGTATTTGAGTCAAGGAAGCTCCTGTTGGCAAATAAGTCGGGACAATACTTTGGAGGTGAGTTGGCTCTATTGTTTGAAGGGATACCGGTCTCAATGTTGGAAGGTAAGTCGGTTCTACATTTGATAACTGCTTTAAAAGTGTTGGCTGCAATGAAGAAAGCTGCTTCGTCGGCGTTACAGTTACTTTCACCGGTTTCATACCTACCATTTTACTCCCTTGTTCAACAATTTCTCCCTTATCCTTTGAATTGAATATGCCAGCAGAGATAAGAGAAACTAAAATGACTCCCAACAAAATTACGGTAAGAGGTCTCCAATTTCTGATGATCTTGGCTTTCCAGCTCGTATTAGCAAATCTTTCGCCTGGATGAGCATCAAATGGATTTATAGGCGCAAATGATACATCATCTTCAAAATTAATCCTTTGATGAGAAGCAGAAGCTGCTGATCTCTTGGCTGCTGAAAATATACTATTTTCACCGCTCTCACTCAACACCGATATAACGTACCGATCGATCGCACGCTCTGATGTTACACTGTTACTTCTGTTGCTGGCAGAGTTTTTCGACTGAGAGTTAGGCCACTCAAAGTCGTCTAGTATCTCGTCTGTGACCCTCTTATTTCTTTTTGATGATGGCATTGGTGATTTGAATTCCCATATGTTAGATGTCTCTGTGCTGCAAAATTCCTCGATGTTTCATTCATCAGAGTAACATGGGATAGATTTCAGGCGTGAGAAGCCAATGGCATCACTCATCAAGTGTCGGTTTTCGAGCACCTCACTTTTCAACGCCTGAGTTACATACCCAACTTACTTACATACGAACCGGTGGGAAGTTTTGAGCTGAGTTTATACATAGTACTCCTACAATAAAAAGTGTCCTACACCGTACAGTACCTGCAGACGAATTTATTCTGAGAGCGATGTTAATTGAATTCATAACAGATAGGAATAGGTAACAGATTTGGCAATGTACTTGAAAAGCTAAAGAATGAAGACAACCGGTTGTCCGTTGCCCATCCCATCGTCCAGGAGAAATAGCGGTATTGCTGGCCCCATACCTAGTTTGTTTATCGAAATATGATGTCCTGTGAGCTATCGCTGCAGCTACTCCTCTACTTTATTCTCATTATACAATCATCATCTTTAAAATTAATTGGAGATGTTGTTTTCGTGGTAGGTCCGATGAAATGAATTTCGATGGAATGATTGTTTTTGCCCGTCTGACAGTTGAATTCTCATTCATCATCCAATTTCTACTTTTTTCTTGTAAAGAAATCTAGGGAACCACTATCACAAGAACGATCTCTCAGTGATGACTTTGATATTCTCAAGCCCATGCTTAAAAAAGAGGTTTTCAACGCTGATAATGACCAATGCTTACAGGGCTTGATCAATGGAACAGCAATCTATGGACGGTGTGACATTCGCAAATTTCCTTTCTGTGAGGGAGATCGACCTTACATTTGTTTTAATAGAATTAATCGGCAAGATAAGTTTTGGCCGGACAAGAATCCCTATTACTACATTGATTACAATCGAATTCATTGTTATCCAGACCATATCAACAATGTGGACTTTTCATGCAGCAGCTGTTCACCTGGTAGGTGGTGCATGCCAGAGAGTCGGTGCATTCTGGATGAAGAGAGATATCCCTGCTGGTAGGATAAAGTAAGTGTAGGTAGGATAAAATAAGTGTATCCAATACATAATTGATAAGTTTTATTGAGATCTTTAGCAACAACAGGTGAGATAGTCCTTAGTGAAACACCGGAGTAACGAGGGAAATCAAGTTTACGAATAAAGGGAATACAAGCATCGAAAAGAAACATCACAAGTATGGCGACATTTCGCACGGTCAAAAACTTTCACTAATGACGAAATGGTTCCCAAAAGTGTGGAAGGGGCATAACCCTAATATCAAACCCTTATTGCTCAACATCGGCATCAAAACCAAGGAATAAAATGTAGACTAAAAAAAGCTCCCAAGGTCACCCATCCCAGAATCAGTGGAGTTAAGAATCCCCACACAGGATAACACGCTCTGACAAGCAAAATCGATCCAAGAATGCCACATCCAGTCATTGTTGGTATAATGTGTGGACAATAAACATCCCAAAACTCAGGGGAGGAGGCAGATATTTTCGATTTTGATAATTGTGGAAATTTTATGCACGGTAGGTAGACCGTGAGGTATGTGATGAGGATAACGTTTATCGAAAATAAAATCAGGGAAACAAAGAACACTGGTCGAAGAATACGATGGTCAGTGAACATGGTTTGGAGAAACTCAGTGTAGGACGCTATGAAGTATGCGGATACCATCCATGCCACTAAATTCAAAATTGGGACGCATGTAAAGATTATAAATTGTTTAATTCGAAAGTGCAGCATTGACTGTAAAATAATCTATGTCACACGATTAGGTAATTCACAAAAACGTACGAGCATGAAGTTTGTCAGAAATTCGTTGTGGCCTCGAACGAATCAGAGCATCTATTGAGGGAGATTCTTCCCTCGAAGTGGACGATTTTTCCTGTGTTCTCGGTGAGAGTGGATTTCTATCATCACTTTGCTCAGCTGTGGCAACTCTTCGGTACGATTTCATCATTCGTCGACGCTAACCTTTGATCATGGCTTTGCTTAATGTAGACCCTCTGACGGTGGAGTATGTTATTTTTTGAGACTCAATTTTTCAGTGGGGTACGATGGCAAATAGATCCGACCTGCGAGGATAAAAATCGTCCATTGTTATAGTTTCTATCTCCACGTGGGAACAAGTACGACACGTTCGCCTATTATCTGCACGTATGGTTCAGTACAAATTTAGCTAGAACTGTAGGTAGTAACACAGCATCTCTTTTTATGTGCGCATCGCTGAAGACACAGAAAGTCACTCTCTCTTGGACCATGTTGCGCAGGGTGGCTTTTGACTACTCACGATGCATAGTCAAATCGACTGTATCAAATATTTCACTACCTCTATTCAAATTTTCCAACACTGGAGCTGCTTGTATCACACGTCATGGATTTTTCTCACCATTGTGCTGCACAAACGCTCGAGTACTTGATTTTCTTGCCCTCCGTAATTTGTCCTCCTCCTCCTTCTCTAACCTTCCACCAGAAGAAGAAGAAGCTGAGAAGAATCGACTTCTCTTTCTTACACCCTATGAAAAGGAAATGGAACTTCGTCGACTTGATTCTGAAATTGCGCGACTCCAAACACTTCGGGCTATAAACACTGGAGAACTGTATACTTGGCGGGGGAAATTCAAAATGCTCTCTAGAGATTATGGCATAGGGTTTATGGTTTGGTATTGGACTGTCTGGTGTGCTACGGGTGGGATGAGTTACATAGCGATCCAGTATGGTGCTGTTGATCCCATTGTCTTTCTTTCAAAAATAGAAACGTTTTTTGGATGGGAAATAGGGTCTTTCTCTCGAAACATTGATCCCACTGTGGGCCAAATAGGATTAGCGGTTGCAGTGAATGAATGCTTGGAACCATTGAGGTTACCATTCGTAGTCCTTACGACGAAACCTGTTGTGAAGGCATTTACGAAACAGACCTGAACATTGAACAGATGTGCAGGCTTTTCTTACTTTTGCTGATGTACCAAATAATATCAGTCTAGTAATAATGTTGTTTAACTTTTTAACGATTCGTAACTAATGTACAAATTCAGGTTCCCATTGAAACCCAGTGTCTCAAAAATTAAAGAATCAAGATTCATCTTTCAGGGTGTTGGTTTTGTTCAGCTGTTGGAGTTCCAGAAGATCCTTTTCCCCAACTTCGCCTCAGCCATCCAACCCAACTTTTCTCTGCATTCGCTTTCTCATGAAGTTCTAACTCAGTCTCATCCTTGCCAGTCGCTCGGTTCAATTTTTGTAATTGCTGTAAATAAACCTTTCTCGCTTCTTTAAGCTTTTCCTCTTGCTTTAGTTCTTCCTCCCTCTCCTGTTTCAATATTTCAAACTCTTCCATCAAATTCGTTTTTGGATTCGAAGGATACTTCATGAATTGGAAGTAGTCTGCCGCCCATTTTTGAATTGTCGGTTCGTTGTACATTATTGAGGCAGAGATAGGAATGAGGAGATAGAGGGCAAATTTCTGAGCTTCGAGGCGTAGACCAGCACGTCCGAGAACCATTGTAATTGTTGAGCAAACACAGCAAGCGAGCCTAGTCGTGAAATAGGGGAATGAGTTGACAGTGTTGAGTATGGTAGAGTAGAGTTAACGCGTATGATACCATATAATAGCACCTACTACTCTGGATTTGTTTCTTAAAGGACTTTTTTCTTTTGGCTGAAACATTTTCAATGTTGGTTGTATAAAGATGAACCACACATCATGGAAATACATACTCTTTTCAAAGCTTTCCAATGAAAGTACTCGAAGTCTGTAGTTCATGATAGAAAAAAGTTATAAAACTTGCATTTTTAAGCCTAAATTTTGAAAACCCACATACTATAGTTAAGTTAGGAATCTCTACAAACAATGTGTTGTAACTTAAAAGTGCATTAGATTAGCTATCCAACAAACCCAAGAAGAATGAAACTTGCCAGTATTAAAAAGAAAAAGAAAAAAGAAAAAAGAAGAAGGTTACTGGGTATATTCTCTTGGTCCTAAAGCTCCCAGATTTATTACATTTATGACTCCATATCCAAAATTGACATTGTCATAATGTTGTTAGTTAAATTGGCTCAGGTGATCTTTGCCTGCTAGTGTCTATTCTTTTGTGGACATTCCCATGTAAACTCTATACCTAACTCTACATCAAAATCTATTG
>JALLAW010001092.1:0-10126 GCA_036939535.1 Cyclotella kingstonii | reverse complement strand
AGCTGGGCAATCAAAACACCACCATCATGATGTTTGATGATGCCGATGATAAGATTATATTTATTTCCATCCATCAGACATTTATTAAAGTGCATATCGGAATCCAATTTGTCTAAGGCATGATAGAAAGCAGCCTTGTGAGCATCGATTGCAAATGGTGATGTTGGCTCATCCATTTTGATTTCGATTGGAGTCAAACTTGGCATGATTTGTGATATGATCTCTTATGGAATGTGATGTCGATCATGGGTGATTGACTACAGAAATCAAAATTTAGGCGATTAAAACCATGAATGGAAGCTTTAGAAATGTGGCTCATAACCCAAGTTAGCACATTTTATAGTTGATCGACAATTGATAAATAGCTAATTGGACGCAAATGGGGATGGGCTATTTATAACTGGCCCCCATTTATAAATTGGTACTAACATATGTACATGTTTTGCTTCTCCAGTGGACCAGATAGCATATCCTCAGAGGGACAGCTTTTGGGTACTACCTTTGTTTCCCACATGTTCATTTTCCCACCTAGCCATGGTCACGCCGGTGAGCGTCATCCCCCTCAGTGCGCGGCCCACGCTGCTCCGCTGGGACGTGCTGCCCTTCCTAGTGGCCTACAGCCTGCTGATCGTACTAGATGGTCTGTCCGCCGCCTTGGTGGACGTTTTGTGGCCTGTGCTGCTGCTCGGCCAGCTCGGACTGTTTCTGCAGTGTCGTTGGAATCCCATGTGGCGAGCTCGAGTGGCCTTTCGTGAGTTCGGCGGCGGTACTGGCCATGACGAAGGTGACCATGGTGGCCGAGCGTGGCAAATGAGGCGATGGACGCATGCGCTGCTGACAGCCGAGTCAGTTAGGGGACGGCCAGACCGACCTGGAATCGCCCCTATTCAACTACAAGAGCTACAGCCAACAATAACAACAACAGCAACAACAGCAACAACTGCAGAGGTGGACATAATAAACACAATAACGACTGTTGTAGCAGTGGCACACTTTCGAGGATGGACCTATCGATGTTGCTGTACTTTCAGCCACAACTCACAATCACTTGAGACTGCTGCTGATAATGCCAATCAAACGATATCCTTTGACACTGACATTAGCGACCAATGGGACCCTCATGCTGATATACCAATGGAGTCCATTTTTCGTAACGACAAAAAGGCTGCTCCTGACATTTTGGATACCACGATCAACAATCACGAAACCAACAACAGGAACAAAAGAGACAACAACAATCAAGATACCACTCCATGGACACCTCAATTTCATCGACGGCATTATCCAATCGATCTACCATTGGATTTCTATCTTGCCTGGAGAGGTCACGACACCACTACTACACTCCAACTCGCCACACTAGTATACGATCGAAATAGAACGCCCGTACCCTTGCCTCACCTTCTCTCACTCTTGGGAGAGCAGTTGCTACAACCAATGTTTCTATTTCAACTATTTTGTGTTCTGCTATGGTGTTTGGATGAGTATTGGATATATGCACTATTCACCTTGCTTACATTGGTCTTATTTGAGTTGACCTTGGCATACAATCGATGGAGGGGGATCAAAAGGCTAAGAGAGGAGGTGTTGGCAGCAGAGGAAGAAAACGAGCCGTATCCGAATGATTCCAATTTTACAAAATCATCCTCAACCGTATCGTCATCACCATTTGTGGAATGCTATCGGCTGGGTATATGGACGTCCATACCTGCCGATCAACTCGTTGTAGGAGATGTTGTCAGCCTAGTATCCCCCTCTATGACCCAACCATATTCTCATCATTCACAGCCACCACACCTATCCTCCTCGGCGAGAACGAATAGACACAACACTACCCACACTCATGAACGGGGTACAACTATCCCCGCCGATCTACTATTGCTCCGTGGAAGAGCTGTGGTAAATGAAGCTATGTTGACAGGAGAGTCAGTTCCACAGGTCAAGGAATCTATTCGAGGTGAGGTGCCATTGACAAACACAGCCAATAAAAAGCCAGGTTCTACGCCAAGGTTGTTGGATTTGAGTGAGGGATCGGTGCACAATCGATGCGTGCTATTTGGTGGAACTGTATTGATGGATCATCATTCGGAGGAACAAGAGGAGAATGAAGAACTAGGTGATATTGGTTTTTTCTCTCCCCCCAATCAAGGGCTCCTATGTTTTGTCCTACGAACTGGATTCGATACCGTCCAAGGATCGTTACTTCGAACCCTTGTCTACCACGCTGAAGGTGGGGGGAGCTCAGGTCATGGTGAGGGCGTCAATTCGAAAGAGACTTTCTATTTCCTATGGCTGCTGCTCGTATTTGCTCTGCTGTCGGCCGCAACCGTTCTTCAACATGCATGGGGAGATGTCACTCGGAATCATTTCAAACTTATTCTTCATGTTATCATCATTATAACATCAGTAATTCCACCAGAACTGCCCATGGAGCTGTCACTGGCAGTGACGACGAGTTTGTCGGAGCTGATTAAGAGGTGTCAGGTGCATTGTACGGAGCCGTTTCGCATTCCACTGGCTGGGCTTGTCGATACTTGTTGCTTTGATAAAACAGGGACTCTTACCAGTGATGAGTTGAAATTGCATGGGGTGAGACTTCCTGTCAGGAGTAACGCAAGGGAAAAGAACATTGGTGCCGGTGACCACCATGTCACTCATCCAACAGAGGAGGATGAAGGATTAGTCTTATTGGATAGAATTTTGTCAAAAGATATGGATATCGGCACTGAAAATGGTATTTCTCGAAGTAAAAGTGAAGTTGTTCGCTCACTCTTTCCGCGAGAAACGTTGAGAGTGATGGTGGGCTGTCAAAGTTTGGCGGTGACACATACTTTTGTCCCTGGAAGAGGAGGAAGAACTTTCGTACAAAGAGAACTGTGTGGAGATCCACTGGAAAAAGCTGTTATGGAGGCATGTGGATGGACACTGCACCCTTGCGGAAAAAGCGATGTTGTGGTGGAAAAAGACAAGTCACCTTCTAGTACCTCGCCATCCTCTTTGACCTCTGGAATTAGGATTCTTCATCGCTTTGCGTTTTCTTCCAAACTGAGACGAATGACTGTTTTGGCACTCGATTCGGAGGTCGAGATGTTTGATGACACTACCACCTACAAGAACGAAAAAAATGATGAGAATAAAAATAAAATAGGCTGCACAATATGGGCATTGACCAAAGGTGCTCCAGAGGCAATACTCCCCATGTTAGATCCGAATTTTCTTCCTCAAGACTATAAGCAATCCTATCTCAAACAAATGTCATTAGGACGTCGAGTTTTGGCACTGGCCTATCGAAACCTTGGGAAAAACACAGCTTCAGCCTTAACCAAGTGGAAATCATCTCGTGACGAGGTGGAGCAAAATCTTGTGTTTGCAGGTTTACTAGTTATGGACTGCCCTCTCAAGTATGATTCTGCACGTGTCATCAAAGAATTACGAGCAGGTCAACAACAATTGGTGATGATTACGGGAGATGCAGTCTTGACGGCAGCAGAGGTGGCTAGGCGTGTGGGGATCATTGAGTCCGAGAATCAGAAAATATATGAGATGTGCCGATGGGAGAAAGAAACAGCTGATCAGGAAACAATGGGAGACTTCGGATTCGCACCCCTAGGATTCGATGTGGATAACGACTCAAAGGACAAAGAATCATGGATTAAGTATACACCTGCCAATTTGGGGAAACTTGAATCTCTTGTTCGTAGAGGAAATGCAGCTATTTGCATCACTGGAGACATATTACTCAGTCTTGCTGTGGCAGCCATTCAACAGAAATCTCAAGATACAGCTGCATTCATTGTAGACGAATCGACTGCTTTGAATCATCCAGCTGCTAGGGCCGAACTTTCCGAGTTGGTTTCTATTGTTTCGGTCTTTGCGCGTCATGCTCCTAGGCAGAAAGAAGCTGTTGTTGCCATATTGAATTCATTTGGGTAAGCATGATTATTCATTCATACCTTCATTTTACTTGAATGAGAGTTCAAACTAACAGAGTCACTCCATTCTATCCGGAAACGAACTTCATTTTTTGTAGAAGACATACGCTCATGTGTGGTGATGGTACTAATGACATTGGTGCATTGAAAGAAGCTCACGTTGGCGTTTCTATCATTAGTGTCCCTGATGTAGAAGCCAAAGAGCGTTATGCCCATGACATAATAAGTGCAGTGAAGTTAGAGGAAAAGAAAGAACGAAAGGTAGCAAAAAAGCAGCTTGTCTCCTTGAATACAAATGGTGTCCAATCTTTCACAACTAACAAGAAAAGTCATAAGACATTGAAGCAAACTCGGATGGAACGTCTGGAACGTTCCCTTGAAGCTCTTGCTGAAGCAGAAGAGGATGTCGCACACATCAGCCTTGGTAATGCTTCTATTGCCTCTCCCTTCACCTCCCGTAAGACGAGCATTCGTTGCTGCAAAGATATTTTACAACAAGGTCGATGCACCCTGGTAACAATGATTCAAATTTATAAAATACTTGGAGTGAATTGCTTGGTCTCGGCACTGGTGCTGACGAAGCTGCACCAAAAGGGGGTCAAGCAGGGTGATCGTCAAATGACTGCTCAGGGGTTGGTCGTAGCGGGATTGTTCCTGTTTGTCACTAGAGGCAACCCACTTCCAAAGCTTTCCCCAAAGAGACCACCATCATCTGTGTTGTGCAAGGAAACCCTTCTCTCAATGGCAATGCAATTTGGAGTTCACTTTGCAGCAATTATGGCTGTGACCAGCCTATCTGATGCCTATGTCGATCCATATGACCCATCCCTGATCCCCGATGGCCCCTTTGTTCCAAATACTCTCAACACGGCAACATTTCTAGTGACAGTGTTGGCAACAATCAATACTTTTGCTGTGAACTATCAAGGACAACCCTTTATGGAGAATCTCACAAGTAACAAAATACTATTTCGCAGCATTCAAATATGCTATTTGGTTTTATTTGTGTGTGCCTTGGATATGTTCCCTCCATTGAACCAACTGTTACAGCTATCGTCATTGCCTTCAATGGGGCCACCATCTTATGATAGGGAGAGTGTCAGTGAGTATAGAGAAATTGTGGAGGTTAGTGGAGTGATGGAGAATGTCCTCCAAGGATGGATGATGGTCTTAGTGAGAGTTATTGGCTTTCGCTTGATGTTGTGTATCATCATGTGTTTGGATACAATATGTGTGATTGCTACCAAACCATTTGTACAATTCGCAACAGGCAGTTAGGCTATTGGGTCCTAGACAAGATGGTGCAGAATAGTTGACTGTAATGATATTCTCAACATGTCGAATAAGTGAAACTGATCGAGTTTGCAAGATATAGATTCTTTGATATGGTTTTGATTTCTGATATTTTGAATTATACATTAGATTACTATTGGAGCGAGCCCTTGATTCCCTCCTTCACCATAGTCTTACCAGCTGACTTGACAACTTTTTTCACATCCACAATTCTTCGTGCCGTAAGTGCCGCCCGACCAAAGTTAGCTGCCGCTCCTGCCGTATGCCGACACAATTCCGCTGCACTCTGTCCATACTTTTTTGCAATAAAGGATGTCGCCTGTAACTGCGCTGACTGAACCATCTTCTCATAGCCCTCCGATGCTCCGTGTCCGATTTCAGCATAGGCAATAGTGGAAGCGAGCAATAGAGATCGAGCCTTCTTTTTCCGGTCGGAATCATTTTCTTTCATGGCCACAGCTCTCCCAATTTTTCCTCCCAAAAAGTCCGAGAGTTTGCCACTTACCTTTTCCGTGAGGGAAAATGTTTTTTCAGACATGTCTCGAGTGACCTTGGCAAGTCTCATGCTGGTGTCTCCAATTTTGACGTCTTTGGTGGTAGTGGGGTCAATGGCATCTCTCTTCTTTTCACCATAAGAGTTTATTTTGGATGCCCCTAATTCTCCTGCATTGAGCATCAGCTGAGAGGCCCGTTGAGATGCCCCAAAAAGGGCCCTCGAAAGAGAATCGTCTGGCAGTCTGTCTGGATAACTGCCACTGAGATTGTTGCTAGCCGTTTGGCTTTCGATATGAAACTTGGTTCGTGCCGCCAAGAAGCTCTCCACGCGCCTCACAGCCTCTTTGTCACAGTGGGTCAAGTCCAGTAGGATTCCGTCGTGGGGCAGCATCAGTACGAATTCGAACTCCGAAATCTTGACAATGGCGTCCTCTGCCAAAATGTAAAACAGAGTTTCGGCACAGCGGCCCACAAGAACGACATCGTCGGCTGTGCCGCCGTCGGGGTCGCTCAGGGTCAGCGTGCCATGTGCCACTGGCTCGGCCGACGCTACTGGTTCCGCTGTAGGCGGATAGCTACGGTACAGCGTGACGTTCTCAATGACGGCCAGAGGGCCGGTGCAGCTGGCTGCGGGAAAATAGCCGGCCTCATTGGGAATGATGTAGTGGAGAGGTGGGGCGGACGGGCTGCCATGGTTGCCGTCATGCTCGATGCTTGACAGGGACATGGTGGAGGACTGGTGAAACCATAGGACCAGCCGTTGGCGAGTAAAAGTGATTGTGTCAACTCGTTTTTATACAAGAGAGAGGAAGAAATCAGTCTCCAAAGAAGCCAAAGGTGCCAAGCCATAATGGGAGAACAAAAACTATCCTTTATGAAAAAAATATCTCTCTGCCAATGACAAGAAAAATGAATGAAAGAAGACTGAAGAGAACCATTTGATGTAGCAAAGGAATAAGATTATTCAAACTAAGGAATCTATCAAGTTGCACATGAGGTATTGATGTCTCAGATCCCAGAGGCTTGATAGGAGGGTTTACATTTGTTGTGACAACTTGGAGGGACTTGGCAGCATGAAAATCATCATGTTGCAATGGCAGACAAATTAATTACCTTTGTTCAAAATGTTTTTGATGAAGAAAGTACTACAAATGGTGAGAATGAAAATGTAGACAGCAAAGAAAGATTGGCTTGGTAAATTCTGTTTGAAATATTTATATCTACTTTGTTACTTCAAAACATACACTGACAATAAAATGATCATTTCTTTATAAAATAATTAAATGCATCTGTTTTTTTCTTTGAGTACCTTCTCTAACTAATGCTTTCCAAAGACAAAAATGTTCACAGCTCCTGCTATGTATTGCAATCAGTATCTCTTGCCACATACTCTAATGCATCTTCCATCAAGAGGTATGTTTGTGCAAAATCAGTTTGACACTGCAAACTATTTCTTTCTTTGTGACAAATTTTAGGTAATGAACATGAATGAATCGAATTCATGGGTTTGTAGCAAGTATTAAAATAAAATAATTTGATTTGTCAGTTTCATTTCCAGAAACATGCTCTTCAATATTCATGCCATGTAAAACAATAGTGGTAGTAACAATGACTTCAATTTTTCATGGATATTGTGTGCATTGGGAATGTTTGTGAAACATTCTTTTCAAGATACCTAATGCTCCCTCAATATCCTTATGGGTCAATTTTTGCCATTTTGCAAATAATTATTTTCTTCATTCACATCTGGATAGCATATATACTTTTTACAAACCTTGCATATGTATGATAAATCCCATCTGTGAGATAAAATGATTTAGGAAATTCTTCATTGCTTACTTTGAATGGAGTGTTATAATTTAGAAAGTGAGGAAATGGTGACTTTGCAAGAGTGCTCTGATCATTTAGTGACCCAGGATAACCAAATGAAGATTTCAAAACCATAAATTATAGTCACCAACAGTTTCCAGATCAATAGTCACTACTTTTTCCTTGCCAACAAATGCGGCAATTCTTCCATATCTCATGAGTGCAATCTGAGCTTCCAAACATTTCTTACACACTTTATCGCTCTTTGTGAAGCCTTAAAATACTCTGTATGTTTCCTTCTGTCAGGTTGCACAGGTACTCATTGGCATAAATTTTAGAAATTATGTCAACAATAGTGTCAGAATTTTTAGTCCATAGTGACAGATATTTGAAAGAAATCCAAAAACACGGTCACAGAAACAACATTGCTACAAGATTTCATTACAATTAAACTTTTGCTTCATAACATACCCCCCCACTGTACTTTTAGCATCATCACGCTGGCAGATATAGAAGTCATCTAGAGATTACAGTTTCTTTGCATTTTCTGAAATCTCTATCTGAATGAGTGAAAGGTAAGTTGAAATAGTTTTTGGTTGAATTTCGGACTAGGGCCTATTTAATCTCACAGTGCATTGGTAGGAATCAATATGAAGGAAGACTGCACTCATTTAGTGTAACTGTATGGTGATCAACTTGGTAAAGCTCAGCATCATCATCCTGTACCTTCATGACTGCAGTGTCATCCTCATCCTCTTTGAAATCATCATCGTCATCATCATCATCATCCAATCCTTCATCGGAACCATCATCAGCAGCCGTTGAATCGCAATGGATGTCTCCTGTGAACCCATTCATGTAACTCCCAAATCCACTGTCTTCCATGATGGTCATCATTACAGCGATGTCAAGCGAGCTCACTAAATTGCTGATGGGTTAGGGTGAGACTTTGAGTACTTCTCATCTTTTCTTGGACATATTACTATTATGTGAGTCAGCATGCAAAATATTTATTATAAAGATTTTACAAAATTACTATTACCATATTTCTCGTGGTACTGAACGCTCTAATGCTAATGTAGGTACAGTTTCAGTTTGTCAATATTCCTCACCAATATTTTTTACCCACAAACAATACACTATCTTCTTTCCTCAACATCTTGCTAGTTTCAATCTAAAATTTTTATTTTATATTCATTAATGCATTCTAAATGATAAATTATTTCTAGGAAAGTGTTAATTTCATTGGCTAATTTTTTTTTGAATACACTAGCTTGAGTCATGGTACACTTCATGATCGATAAAAAGAAAAGAGGAGAGTACTGATACTACCACTCATTACCAGTCGTATTGAAAGCGCACTCCTCCAGTCAATCAATTCAAATCTCATCATTTGTAGATAAATCATCATAATGGCAACTCTAAATCCTACAATCCTTCATTTTCAGCTTACATTGTTCATATTGTAGTCCTTCATGCAAATGTCTGTAGGTGGAGTAGCAACATCCATGAAAACGTTGGTCTCAATTCATTCTGACAAACTTTGTGAAGTCAAATCTCGTGAGCATTAATCATGAAGGCCGTTGTGAGGAGGCAATAGAAGTGCGTTGTCTGTTGGATGGTGAGCAATGGTGCTGTGTTAGGTTCTCTCAGAGATGCTACGTTTAGTATGCTTCTCAATTTGATGGTTGTATTGCCCAAATCAGAGACATTTGGACAATAAATGGTGCATCGTGACTTTGGATACTGAATTGTTGGTATTATGGCAAATGTGCTTGTGCCTGGTATCAATGATTCATTTGATGATGAGGATTAGACACCATTTATGACTGAGTTTCAAAAATCATATTCGTTGGTAAGATTTCATTATTATCTGTAGTTTCTTTGAGGTGTTTCAGACCATTTTGGGAGTTGGTGAAGGCCTGAAAGAACTCATTCGAGGAGCAGTAGATGAAATTTTTTTGTTGAAGTTAAAAGCAGAAAGAGTTGATTATTTAAGAGTGACAGCGCGGCAAATTATTGCTCACCTTCGTGATTGATGGGGCTCAGCAGACTTTCTGGACAAGTGTGCTTTGATCAATGAGCTAAACACTCCATGGAGTGCAGTTGAAGTACTTGCGGTGTATTTTAATCGAATTGAAAAAGCAATAAAACAGCAGGCAAGAGTAAACTTACCATGGCCCACTGAAGCCTGCATGAACTCCACTCTAAAAGCTTTTAAAGATGCTGGTGATTATGACCCTGCTGTAAGAGAGTGGGAAGCAAGAGCGGAGGCAGATAAGACATGGGAAAACCTAAAGGTGATGATCACCAAAGAATAGTCACGCTTTCAGCGTTAGCAAACTACCATTTCCAAAAGTCTTGGATAGCATTCAGCTAACACAGTGGAAGATTATGCTGCCTTCACTGAAGAAGTAGTTGCCACACTCACCAAAAGTCATACCAAGGACGTCAAAGCCCAGATGGAGCAAATGGAAAGTTTGGCAAAAGTAATGACGGAAGCTTTGAGTGGTTTCAGCTCTCAGGTAAAAGAAAACAAGACTGAATCAGGATTTACTCAGGCAAGATCTGATAGAAAAAGCAAAAGAGCAGAGTAC
>JALLAW010001091.1:0-10157 GCA_036939535.1 Cyclotella kingstonii | reverse complement strand
CCCCTCGGCTTGCGCGTAGTAGCCGATCATGTCCGTTGGTAGGCTCACCAGTGCGCTAGGGTGGCGGCCGTAGCAGTTATCATGGAGATAGTCGAGGAGCTATTCGGCCATGACGTTGGTGTAGAACGAGCGTGCGTGCTTTAGGTCCTTGTACCAGAGGCGGAGTTCGGTAAGGGGATCGTCCGTGGGATTACCCGCGATGGACGTGGATTTAGTCGCCGCATCTGCAAAGAAGGCGGTGATTTCTTCCGAAGTCATGATGTTGTTGTTGTTTACGTGGAGGAGGTCCGGACGTGCAGAAGTGATCTTGGGTCAATCGTGAGTGCGCATGTCGTGGGGAGAGAGCAGATTTTGCAGGCGAAGTTAGCCCGTCGTTTCTAAAACCGATAAATTAGCCAAGTATGAAGAAGAGCACCATAGTGGTGGTAGAAACTACTTGACAAATTTATTAGCAATGGTGCTCAGCTACGCTACTATTGTGTTGTGGCTGTGCTCTGTGCTAGGAATGGATGGCTGGGAAAGCCCTGTAGTCTGTCCAGCTACCACTTAGCAACAGTGCTAGGAATGGATGGCTGGGAGAGCCATGTGGTCTGTCCGGCCACCACCTAGCAACAGGCTTTACCACTACTCCTGACTCTAACAATACTCCTGGCTCCACCCTTGCTACCACTAGCCACATCCACACCCTGCTCCTAATGCAACCTACCTCAACAAAACTTTGCCCACAAATACAAATATAATTCATTCCCATACAATGACAACAATTACTGTATGCTCTTACTGCCTCTAGCCTGGACACAACTTCTCAAATTGCCCCACTCAGACACATTTTCACCGACACAAATGACACATGGTCACCTAAGGACACCTTCCATGACGGCAACTATTCAACCTTTGCTGGCGCTACCCTCTTCCTTCGGAACAATGTCATCCTTGACTCTGGTAGCCAAGTCAACATCATTCGCTCCCGTCTGCTCACTAACCTCCACCCTTGCCATCAGCCATTCTCATCCCTCTCGGGTACCCGCAAAGTAAATTGAAAAAGGTATCTATAACACTTCTTTGACTGTTGCACCTTCCCTACGACACCAGTCAGCATTCTGTCCTGGTCCTCCGTCGCCAAACTATACCACATCACCTACCAACACTCCACTACTGTCATTGTTCACCTCAAACACCGTGATCAAAATTTTCACCTAACCAAAGGTCTATATATTGCTGATCTCTCTGACTGGACAATACACGGCTTCACTTCATGGGCCCCATCAGAGCCCCTATGCAAAAAGTGTGATGTCCTCTATTCACGAGCCGCCAGGCAATTTGTCATCAATGCTGGCTTTCCATCCAGAGCCGAAGCGGTAAGACTTGTCACGATGGCAACAATTCCAACCTACAACTAACCGCATCTAACATTCACCGCTCCTTCGACTTATGTGGCCCCGTCTTGGAACACATCAAGGGCGAATTCACCCTCACACATGTGCCCTCTTCACCCTTCGCACCTCACCCCTGAGAGCGCCTCACCAAACAACATCTCTCCTACGATGTGATGCATATTGGTCAAGAGGAATTCCTCCTATCTATCTCCAGCTCTCTTGAAATTACCATTGTCTCACCCATCTCTAATGAATCACTCCTCTACTGCCAATCCACCTACTGCATCCCCTCCTATACCTGCCAACCCTCCTGCTCCTACCACTGCTACCACTGCCTCCACCTAATCTCCCACTGCTCTACGGCGCAGTACACGCACCATACGACCCCCCTTACGCTTTGCTTCCTATGCTGGTATTACCCTTTCAACCTCAGTCTAAAAGCAGCAATCTCCCTTTATGGCCCCGCTGCCACCGACGCCTGCAAGCAAGAACTTTGACAACTCCCCTTACCAACCACTAAAGCAATCATTCCTGTCCACCTACACTAACTCACTCTGCTCCAAGGCAAATCTTTCATGCGCTCCTTCTTCTTTTTCAAAGCCAAATTTATTGCTGATGGCCCCTTTGATGAAATTAAAGCCCACCTTGTTGGTGATGGCAGCACCCAAATCCTTCCTCCATACTGTACAATACCAGTGCACCTACAGCAGACTTCACCTCTGTCTTTGCCACACTAAAAGTTGCAGCTGTCCAAAAACGACAAGCCCGCATCCTCGACATCGCAGGCAGATACCTTAATGCTGCCATGCCAGCGACTGCTCGTCTATATTTACCTCACACATAACATCATCCGCCTGATTGTCTCCTGGTTCCCACAATTCAATATCTTCCTCACTCCCACTTGCTCCATGGTCGCAAATGTCTTCAACGCTTCATATGGCCTTATTCAAAGTGCCTCCTCTGGTATGACACCCTCTTCTCTTTCCTCCTCACCAACGCAAAACTCCTATGACCCCTGTGTGTTCAACAAAAACCACCAACTAACACTAGTACTATTTGTGGATGATCTTCTGTGCACATCGATTCAGACCTCCTACCTTGACTACATCCAACACCTCCTCACACTCTAACATACCAGCATACTAGTCAAGCTAGGCCCATCATTCTCTTACCTAGGCATGATGCTCACCTTCCACCCTACTCATATCGAATTCTCCATGACCGATTTCATCCTTGAACTAAACTCTTCCTGTAAATGCACTTCCCTACCTTTCCACACCATACCAGTGGCAAATGACCACTTTAATGACAGTGACTCCAGTCCACCCACCACTGATCAAGAACTATTTGATTTTACTGTGGCCAAACTCTTTTTCCTCTGTCCCCGTGGCCGCCCCAGTATCACTGTCCTCACTCTCTTCCTCTGCACTAAAGTTTAACATGCCACAGCCACCAATGTCAAAGCCCTTGAACGCATCTTTGGCTACCTGAAACATACCTCAACAAAAACTCGCATCTTTGACTATATGCCCTTCACATATTTGTGTCATCCAGATGGCAAAAGATTGATTGGCTCTGTCCCGCTTCCTGGCAACACACCCATCACAACCATCAGTAAGAAGCAAGTTCATGTTGCAGAAAACTTGACCACTGCCGAAATCATTGCTGCTTCTGATGGCATCTCCAACATCAAACATTTACATTGCTTCTTACTTGAACAAGGCCACTCCCTACATCCTCCACACATATTCCAGGAAAACACTTTTGCCATCACTCTCATGACAACTGGTCTAGGCAAACAAACCAACTGCCACATCCAAGCTCGCATTGCCTAAATGTTCCAATCAATTTCACACCAAGAACTCAAACTCTTCTTTGTGTGCACCAAACTCATGCTGGCTGATGCCCTCACAAAACCGCTTCAAGGTTGCCACTTTGCCTGGTCCACTTGTTGCTAACTATTCATTGGAGAGCTTATTGAACATACAGTAATCTTGCTGTACACTATTTGATTTTAATTCATTCAAACTTTTCTGTAGCTTATGGGCAATTCAAAATTCAGGCTGAAAATGTATAGGTTTCTTCTTGAATAACTTGGTTCTACTATGAATTAAAGCATGAGTTCATTTTCATTGGAAAGCCAGTGAAAAGAGCAAGCATTTCATATTTTTATGGCTAATATTGAAGGAATGAATGGCTGTTAGAAAAGGTGTCAAAACAAAGAAAAAAGGAGTAATGTTACTCACTGCTTGTGAGAGATATTGAAGGTCATGTTCGCACTCAAATTTATATGCTTGCAAATAGAGTAAGTATGAAAGAAGAGTAGAATTTAAAATTCGTTTTATTTTTCTACAACTGTTGCTTGCATGCCACAAATTGATAGCTCTCCCCAAAGATCCATACCGAACCTCCACTCTAGATCATTTCACATACTATATTGAGTACAAATTCCACAGTGAGGTAATAGATTTTGATTCATGAACAGCCGTTGCATGCTCTTTTCCAAAAGGTTGCCGAATTAGTCGATCGTTCGGGGGTCTTTCTCAACACACATTACTACTATGTCCGCTGCTATTGATCGTGCACGTATATTTTTCTGTATGAGAGGCCGTATTGTTCAAACGCTACTCTCTCGTTCTTTGTTCATACTGTACATATGTACTATCACCAGACTTACTCTACTATATGCTCTATAGTATTCGCTTAAGATGTTGCCGTCTCTGTCTCTCTTTTCTCTCAAAAGAAGATAGATAGCAGTTGTCGCTGACCCTGCAACTAAAAGAAAAATGAGCTCGAATTGCCCTTCGACAGCACCGCGACTGCCATAAGAGCCGTCCTACAGAATCCAACAACTCCAACAACAGCAGCATTATAACTACCAAGAACATCTAAACGCTATTGAAGTAGACAGGATTATAATGATAACGCTGTGGAACGATTTTCTATATCGGCAGTGAAGAAAGCGCCTAATAGTCCCACGCGTGTCGATCACTGGCCAGAGTTGGATTTGAAGAATGTTACCTGAATATTCTGGTGCCAACATCAATCGTAACAGCAATGACACCAAAAAGCTTGATGCTGAAAGACACTTTAACACCGCGCGCACGCCGAAGCACTGCAATCGAGGCCTGAAAATCGACACGGCTGCAGGCAGCGACATCAGGGAGCAGAAACGGCTCATCGCCAAGCGGCCTCTCATCCACGATTTCCCGCAAATGCCACAGCCTTCGTCACTGCGGCTGGCAGCTGCATCGACGCACTATAACAATATTGCGCATCAGGAGGCGGCGTATGGTTCGCATCATCATGCTGTGGACATGTATCAGCGCCATTCGACAAGGACCGCACACTTTTACAACAGGTGACTACTTATTGAAACTTTAGCCATTAAGTATCATGCTACTTCACTCACAGGTTGAATACCTCTTCATTACAATCCCTCTCTTTTTTGTTTCAGTCCAATTCATCCCAGCTATGAGCGCTATGATCACTATCCATCCCATCATAACCAGAGCCATCATCTTTATCATCCACATCCAAGAGAGCAGGGATACGTCATTCCAAATGGTGCTGAATATTATCATTCTCCCCACCAACATAGTCTTGATTATCAGAAGACTCATCATCATCACCATCCAATTAAAGAGCTCGGCAATCGTGGTTTTTCTCAAACTCCTACTCGTTCGGCTCTTCATCATCCACATCGCACTAGCAACCTTTCAAACAAACTTGCCCCTTCTAAAATGGAGTCCAATTCCTCCAAAGAAACTGAACTCCCACATGATACAAACCCTACTCCTGTAGAAAATACTGCTTCTACTAAACACACCACTGCTCAAACATTATCAGCGAATTCGGACAATTCACTACATGCAGTATCTTCCAGTTTTTCAGCAAATGAAGAAAGTATGTCATCTTCAATATCACTATCCATATTGGCTGGCATGGAAACGGCTCCGAAGAACACTTTGAGTTGTAATACTAGTACTAGCACATGTTTTCAAACAAAGAACAGTGCTGAAGATGTTGATTGTAATGGCAGTACCGACAAAAGTGTCAACAATAATAGGGTGCGACCAAAGATTGCTGAATTTGGAGATAAGCGATCTCCTGGTGTTACCACTGTTAGTGCAGATTCTGAATTGAAAGATAATTGTCCTGATGGTGAGTGCGTGAGAGCTTTCATCATTCCCGGACTAGTTTTTTACTGGTTCTATCTTTCGTTACTCTCTGTTGCCATTCTATGATTTTTATACTGAATGCCTCATCCGTAACTTACTTTTGTCATTCTTGCTTTCTCCCTAATCTCTACTTTTGATGCAACATCTTCTTTTTGTTGCCTAACCTATAATCTAACCCTCAATGGGATACCACCATTATCCATTATAATTCTGACGACAAAGAAGACCTGCGAAAGGCTTTTGATGGAAAAATTCTTTTACCCCGTCCTCCATCGTTCTCAAGTACCACATCAAAAGGAGAACCTCCTAAAATACTGTTCAAGACTGAAAATTCATCTATCCTATCGAGTGATTCCTCCTGGCATCAACTTAAAAATATTGCCAGCCTGGAGGAGGAGCATTGCCATGGAGACCTTAGTGCTAAAAATAGTACTTTGAGCATTAATGAGAGCACCCAAAGAGTCCAACCGGAATTATCGGTGCCAACTCCTAAAAACAAGAGACAAGAGGAGAAAGAAGCTCAGTCCTCACCAGAAGACCAGGATGGCATAAAGGAAAACTTATCAAGAACTTCATCTTTGAGTAACTCTCCGACAAATGAAGAGATGGAATATGGTCCATCATATCACGATGTTTGTATTTCTTCTAACAACCGATCTCAGCAAGATGCACCTTCATACCCATGCGATAGTATTCATGGTACCAATACTCAAGTAATGGAACCAAGTCACTCCGACGTAAGGTCTCATCATCGGCCAGCCGTGCCGATGCCTTTAATGAGATCACATTATGCTGCTGTACTACCAGCCAAGCATCATTTTACACAATATCCTGACGAAAATTCACCATCAGAGTCCACCATATCAACTAAGGATACACGTTCCTTCTTCCCTACTGGAAATATTACTACGATGAAACCGAAACACCCTGTCCATTTAAAGACATATAGGGATGAATCGAACGCTCGAGGAAACATCGAAAAACGAAGAAAAATCCGCAACAGTGATGCTGCGAGTGATACCAACTCTACACAAGCAAGAATGCCAGAAGACCCAAAGAGCGGCGATGACATCTCTCCCGCAAATGCAAGTAGCGCTTCTGAAGCTCATTCCTCAGGATTAGACATCCACGATCTTGGTATCATGCACTCATGGGACACAAATGGAAAATCGTTTTCCGCATGGAGCATTTGCAGTGGTATGACTGGTGTGGAAAGTTTGATGAATAGAGATTTGAATAATGAAACAGAATTAAGTGCCTTTTCGTTCGTGAGCGAGGTCGGTAGTAGAAAGGATGGCAACAGTGCTGCCGCACTTTTCGAAGGAAGAGAAGAGGATGAGACTCGCCTAGAAAAGGAGGTCAGTCCTAGTAATAAGTCAATTTTATCGAGAGGAAAGCGTAAAATATCCGAAGGCCTGACGCATCATGTTCAATTCTCTCAAGAAAAGAATGTGGAGCATCATTCAATTCCTATACGAAAAAGAATGCATATGGGTATGCCCCCACCACCGCATCCACGATATCCAATACCCGATAATTTTTACTCGGAAATACCGCCGTCACAGCTACCTCCACCGGCGGCGTATGATTATCTTCATACACCTCCTCCAATAGGTCGATATCCTTCGCAACGTTTTCACCATCACTATCACCGAGAGCATTATCCTCAGGATGAATACTACGATTACTCCCCTGATCATCCACATTATATCCATGGTCCTCCACCAAATTATGATCTAATGTATGCAAGACATGCTCCTCCATTTCCTCGTTCTCGAGACTATCATCGCGGTCCACAATTACCACATCCACACTTTCAATATCAGCCTGAATACTCTACAGGTACTCCTCATGGGCAAGATCATGCGGGTTCTAATGTCATCAATTCTCCACCCCCTGTGGTTCACTCTCAAATTCTAGTACCTAATCCTCGAGCTTTGGGAACTTGGCCTAAGGAGGATGATTTGATACTGATGGATATCATGAAAAAGCATAAAAATATCAAAAATTGGGAATCAATCGCAAAAAAATTGGATAGAGGAAAAAGGTGAGTGAAGATGTGATAACATCATATAATTGCTATCATGACACGCCATCATTTTGTCGTATATGTATATTCGCGCTTTGATTTGTCTTATTTCCGTTTTATCGCTCATAGCGCCAAAGAATGTCAAGATCGCTGGACTCGCTTCCTCAAACCTGGTTCTCGTAAAGGCCAATGGACTGAAGCCGAAGATCGAATTGTCGTTGAGGCTGTAAGTAATTCTATTGAAGACCCTTTCACCCGATGGAGTGATTTGGCACAACAGCTGCCAGGTAGGGTAGGCAAGCAGGTCAGGGATCGATGGGTGAATCATTTGAATCCTGCGATAAATCATTTGCCTTTCACTTCAGAAGATGTAAGTTCTACTCATATAATGAATGTATCTCCACAATTTTATTGTCCTTTTTAAAATCGTACGTACCAATGAGCGCTAATAATATACCACTTCGATTAGGATTTACTTTTATGGGAGGGACACAATTCTCTTGGTAAACGGTGGGTGGAAATAAGCTTTAAGTATTTTAATTCCACGCGGTCGGAAAATCACATTAAGAACCGATGGTATAGTGCATCGTTCCGAAAGTTCATTACGCGAGAATTCGGACCAGAAGCATACAAGATTGGTAATGAAAAAGGGGGTTCTGGAGAGGATATACAAGCTACTAATGATGACAGTGAAGGCCTTCCTATTTATGAACTTAAGGGTTCTGCAGTTGTGGCCCCTGCAGAGAAGGAGTAATCATTGAGTCTCTTAGTCCAGTGTAATAGAATTTATCCTTTTCATTTTGATGTTTGTGTACAGAAGTGAACTATTTGAACTTGTACATGCCATTTGTCATCTGTATAGACTAAGTTAAGTTACATGATTGAATATAACTGTTTCAGTTGCATTTTGTTAAGTCATTATCACTAAGAAATTGTATTTGTTATTCCCAACTCATTTTTCATCTATTCTGAGTTACATTCTGGATGAGTCGAATACTGCCTCATTGCTGCATATAAAAAATTTGATCCCATTTTGATTGTGTGATGGTTTTTTTCAAACTCTTCTCTAGTACCTGTATATAAAACTAACTTGATCCTGCATCTCAGATGAGCAATGGTGATGCAAATCATCCTTCTTAACATACCTCAAATCTTCTTATTTAGTACATATTGGACCTTATCAAATACATTAATATGTGAAACTAAGATACCATCTACTCAAGCATCTCAAGACCAATGATTTCCACAACCTATCCCTTAGCTAATTTTCAAATGATTTTTTGTTTTCTATTTCTATTATAAAAACTTATCTCTCCAGACACTGTAAAATGTTATCACTGGTACAAGATTCATTACAACTTCATGAAATTAAATTGGAATTTAAGCCTTTAATTATCGTTTATCTTTTATCTGACTTTGTGAAATATTATTGTATGAGGTTCAGTACTGATAATAATAGATGAGCAAATTATCACAGTAATCTAACTGAACAAGGTGGCAGAATGAGTTTTTTCCATTGCTACATTCACAGCCACCACCTACAGGGCAGGAATGATGCCTATACAACCATTGAGAAATCATCTACTGCGCTTCAGCTCGAGATAAAGGCAAATGTGATGCGCTTGTGACATAAATAGGTACCAATGCAACAAAGTGACAAAATATAAAAGGATTCAATTCTCAACTGAAACCCAATAATTATCCACACTTCATCCTTCTATCATCCTCTTCTTGCATTCTCCTTTCCTCTCTGACTGTACCTCAAGATACTTTAGTAGTGGCTCAAGGGATATTGATGAATTTCCACAGATCCTTCTGTGCTGCAAGATTACTGCTGAAAGGAAGAGCCTGAACTCAAGATCTCTATGCCACATGTTTCTTCAAATTTATTGTATTCTACTATGGAACATCCTCATGGGCACTTGCCATATAAGCAGATAGCTAATTGCAATCATAGCCTTTAGGATTGCTTCTACCAGCATGTAAGAAATGTATCACAATGATAGCCATCATTCCCAGCTGAGTAAGAAAGTTTGCCCACTATCTTCTTGCTGTCAGTGGTCCGCAAGCATTGAACAAAATAAAGCTAAAGGATCTTGATGCACTCCCCCTTTAATTCCTGTGCATTGACTTATCAGTCAAAGTATAGCTAGACACTGGAAGAAATGATCCTTACAGAAGTAATGACAACATGGGTTATTAACCAGTTGGTACAAATTTAGAGATGATGTCAGTTTCTCTGTGTACCATAATGGTTGCATAGTGGGAGAGGGGAAGTCAGAAGAGACTGTCAGAATGTAGGTTCAGACTTTGAAAAAGTAACTGATTGTCTGCAAGCACTGTCAACAATATTTGGAACTAGATTCAACAGCAAAATCAAGATTAAACAAAATAGAAAGAGAGTGTGTTCCTGAAATCACCACTAAATTAGAAAAAAGTTCTCATGAGGAACAGTACGACCCAAAGATCGCTGTCAAAAGAGAGTAAAAAATCTATACAGTGTCTTTAACTGTGTAAACTAATCTAGGAAGTTGATAACTGGGGGTGGACTGTGGTCAGCAGTCCTGGTCA
>JALLAW010001090.1:0-10113 GCA_036939535.1 Cyclotella kingstonii | reverse complement strand
GGACATCCATTGCATACGAGGCAACTATCTAAGCCCTCAAATGACTAGGGGAAGGGGTGAAAAAGGGGGAGGAAGACAGAAATGAATATTTTATGTCTTTGACATATAAAGTTTAGAAGTGTTGATAAATGATTATATGTTGATACAGATTATGTCTGTCCTGTTACTGGCTGTGTAGCTGAAGAATTGGTTTCCAATTGTGATGCCTTGTGCGTCCTTGATGTTTTTCAGATGGCAATTGAAAAGACCCTCGTCTGCCACTGTTTAGTTATAGTGTAGTGGTAATTCATTAAGACGAATTTAATTTAATTAATGAACGATACCAAGTGGGGAGCGTGATTCATTGTGGATGGGTCTTTCCCGGAGGGTTGGAGAAGTTGAAACACCTCATATGATAACAAATAGAGCAGGAATGAGACTCATGTAACTTCGTGAGAATCTTTGATGGTGTCCGCGGTGTTGTACAAGACAGTGGCTGTCATTTCTGAAATTACCTTGATTTCCACAAGTGAATAAACGCTGTCGAGTGAACCATGAACAAGTCGAAATGATCCTCTGGATAGGCTTCATAGAATAGCATGGTTCCAAAATCATCATAGGTGAGATAATATCCTACGACTTTGCCGAAAAGACCATACGCTAGAGACGAATATCTGACAGATATAAATACGATACAAAAGTCGACTGCCACTGCGGTGGGACTGTCACAGAGAATTTTTTTGATGGATGTGCCCAAGGATGAGATGCACGCCCATAGATTATCATTTCCGTCAGTGTCTCTTTGTTCGGATATCACTTCATACCAGGTACCGTCCAGTAGCACAAGTTTACTATCTGCCAATTTTGACTGTTGGAGGTGGGGACTACTGTGACCTGGCTCTTCTAGTTCAGTCAAATCTTCCTCAAAAGAATTCGAGTGGTCGATGGGCAATAGTGATGGAGACCTTGTGCACTTATAATTCAAGAGAAGCTCTGGCGGTTTTTCAAAACGACTCCTTTGTTCCGATGATTTCGAGCGGACTGACTGAATAGAAAGCGTGGCTTTTTTGGTATTTTGTGAGATGTCAGAGGATTCTTGCGTTCCCCATGGCAAAGACGCCGTCCCAGTCGCATTGTCCGCTTCAAGAATATGCTCTCCAGAAGTGGTGCTCTTTTCCTCTGTGCAGAGGCAGGTTTGTTTGAGTCTGAAGAATAAGGGTTCAGGGCTGCCGATGCTTTTTTAGAGAGATGTAGAGGCAGTGCTGAATCAACTGGATCAGGTTGGAGGCGAGGGTGCATGCAGCATGATTTGATCAGTCCTTTAATTTCGTGAGCTTGCTCAATCCCCTTATCTGGGATGAAGGATCGAGTTGATAACTCAGGGAGAGTCACTGGCAACTGCCCAAACGACTCCTAAGCCTCACGAAAACTGTGCGGAGTAGATTCCATGGCGTTGAGACAGTAAGATCTTCCAGTATGGAAAAATCATGAGTTAGTTCGATTCGATCGAACCTTTAAGTAGAAACTGTCGCATTTGGGGCCTTTTCTGGCCCTTCGGTCTTTTATTCCTCCTCGTAGGTTGCTGAGCAGTCCGTGCAAACCAAGTGGCGACATATGTCTGATCTCATTGGATTCCGAGCCGTGCGTTGACAGTGAACACAGCTGAGAATCTTAACGATCGTTGTGACGAATGCGGTCGGATCTTCCGAGGGAGCTGCTCGCCGCGAAAGTAGGATTGAAGCTGTCAGACGGGGTGCAATCGGATGTCATGGTCATTGTATGGCTTTGCCATTGTGACGAATTAGCGAGACGTGAATGAGATTCTGACAGTGGCTGGATGACGACGTTGGTGTATTCGAGCGTCGTAGCATTATTAGACTGTTAGCAGCCCCAGGTAGTAGGTGGTATATACAAACTCCTCTGGGTAGTGATTTTTCAAGAACATCGATGTGCCTAGATACTGGAAGGTTTAGACCGGAAGTGTCAAAATCTTCGGGAGAGCGCCCTGAATGGTGTTGTGGTGAATAGTGGTCCAAATTCTATAAGTGAGAGTTTCCGTAATACGGTCGTGTCTGTGTAGCATTGGTGCCTGGATGCCTTGGATAACTCTATATAATCACGGGTGTCCTCTATGCTATCTCTGATATTTATTTCTCGTTAGAGAGTGAAGCAAAAGTGATGCTCCACCTTTATTTTTCTTGTACGATTCAACGTACGTAACCCTATACTAAGCCTAAGCTTCTGCTACGAGTGAATTCGACCATTAGGACAATGACTATTGTCCTTTAAATTCGAAGTGGATTTCCGTCTACAATCGGTTTAACTACAACTAATTCTTATTTACGATCGAACCTAGTCGCGGGGCCCTCTTTCCCGCAGCTCTTCTTAACGTTTTCACAGGAAAAAACCCCATCTCTTCAGACTTCTCCACGATAGGGAACAGTGTAAAGTAAAAATCTACACTAGATCACAGTATTAATTTACCTACAGTATTTTACACCGGACGTACTAAGGAATTCAATTGCCAATAAGAAAAAAGACGTCAACAACAGCGTCAGCAGAGACGAACAAGGGAAAAACTAAGGCGGATTACACGAAAACGGAAGATTGAACTAGCTGTAAAACTTTGGGCAAGGTGAACTGCAGAATAGTTAGCAAATAAAGTCAGCGAACGAAAGAATAAGCAGTAGAAATCAGTACTAAGGTATGGAGGAATTATGCAGACAAGCAGTCGTGACAGTGAGTTGGGGAAAACAGTTGAAGACATGAGGACGATGGAACAAACACTGAGGAGGGAAACTAAAAGACTGATATGACTCTGATGAAGAGATAGAAAAATCAGAGGAGAAGACCTCATTAGGAGGTAAAGCTGAAAAGGAGGTAAACAACAAACATAAAAAGTAAAGGGAAGTTTGAGAAGGAAATTGGATAAGGAACAAAAGGAGTTCAATTTTAGAAACATTAGGACATTGCTAATTCTGCCATAAGAATTAATATACTTCGTACGAACATGAGACCAAAGAAAAAATCAGGAAGAAACTTTTGGATCAATTGGCGATGACGATAATGGTAACAATCATAAGGAAGTTGGCAGATACGAATGCGCTATTCATTGCAAAAGAATGAACAGGGAGTCCGACGATCACAAACAGAATCGAGATACCTGTTCATGCAAGAGACACCAAAAAATATATTCATGTTTATAACGCGAGCCATGCGTTCCTTCCTATCAGAGACAGTATACTTATCAAAAGATCCACAATTTTGGTTGGATCTATTGAGATAGCAGAACTGTTAGAACTATCTGAATAAGATTTAAAGGTTGAAGATATTCAGCTGAAGATCAAGCCGTTACAGGAACTTGAGTCGATTCAAAATGTTGTTATGGTAGGAATACCAAAAGAGATCCCTGTTAGTGCAGTAAAAATGGAGCTGGCAGCGGCCCTGAGAAAAATGACCAGAAGTGCTCTGCCTGAATTCGCAGTTGTACAAGGATATCCATCAGGGATGTCATGCGATAAAAACATTAAGAAAAGAAGATCAGGTCAAGGTAAATGTAAGCTGACTTTCATTGTGCATATTAGTGTGAACGAAAATGCGAGGCTGTACAAACTACTTGAGATGGCTAAGAAGCAAGGGATTAGAAATAAAATCTGGGGAAAATGCACTTTTCATTGAAAGTTCTTGATGCACAAGACTCAGAAGGGGATGAAGTAAGTTACGTTGAATTCCAACATCCACGAAGTGTGAATGAGGAACATGAGTTGTGTCAGAGTTTCTGGGTTAGTAGCGGTCAACAATGTGAATGATTTGAACTTTTACCCAAGTCAGAAGGATTCATTAACTTGAGAAAACTTCTCAGTTAAAGATGCTATGGAAAATTTAGAAATAAAAATAAGAGAAACGATTGTAACTCAAGACAAGAAGAGAGCTGACATGACTAAGACTAAATATAAGAAGGTTTGGTATTGTGTATCCAAAGATCAGACAGGAAGTTAAGTCCATTTTTCAAAGCTCTGAAAGCGCCATCAAAAGTTAGGTGAATCAGTTAATCAAATGCCCCGCAGCTCAAATCTTTTATTAATTAGTCAGAAAAGGAGCAGAAGGGCGACGTTAAGAGGCTACTGAAGGGAGCGTTCTCGCCAGCACAGAGTGCTCTAATTGATCACACCAGATATGATTCTAAAGCTGGCTTCCGCCAAAATCGAGGAACATACACCGAAATATTATTTAACATGTGTGTTAAAAGATCTTGGTCAAGAAACGTTAGGGCTAACTGAGGATGAACAAAATCCATTGCAGGTGATAATGGATAATGAGGAGAAACTAACATTAGGGGAAACTAAATTTGGTGATTTTGACTCGCTTAAGATTAATTCGGGACTGTCGATTTCTGACAACAAATCATATGACTCTGAAAGATCTAAGGGCAATTCAATCTACAGCGTTGACTGCTCCGAAGGATAAAATAAGAAAGAAGATGAAATAGTTGGCGAAAGCAGAATTGCGCTAGACAATTTTACTTTTGTTAATGAAACAGCAAATACACTCAAGCCTCGTCAAGGGAAGATCAGTCACTCTCGGATAAAGGAAGTGATACCGACATTGAATTTCAGGACTTGACATAGAATCAATCGAAAAGTTAAGATAATCTAAAGATGGTGAACCTTCGAGTACCTAGAAAAAGATAAGATGTACCAAGATAAGGTTGGGGAGATGGAACGACATTATATGGAAAGGTTTACACTAGAGAGAAATACTATATTAGAAGCTGCGAACTTGCAAGGTGTCAATAAATTCATTTTGGACATGGTTGAAATAGTCGAAGGTGAGGCTCTGGAAATGCTGTGTGTAATTAGAATTATGATGCTTGATGTAAATGAGGATAGGATATACAATCTAGAAACGAAGGAGTTGAAGTCTTTGTGGGAAACTCGCCAGAAAGAAATAGGCAACAACTTCGACGACAGAATGTTATTTTTGGGAGAATGTTTTCAAGAGAGAGGCAAGATTTAAACCATGGTAACCGGTAAGATCGAGAACGTATGAGTTGATCCAGGTTCAGGCACGGTTAAAGGAGCTCTTTGCCTTCAATACTGACGATGAAGGTAGAGAAATAAGGGGTCAGTCAGGACAATTTGGGGGAAGAGAACCATCAAGTAAAAGAAAACAAACAACTAGAAGCACGTTAAGTCGATTAGGCAAGAGTAGACTAAAAATAGTAACAGAAGTACATCAAAGTATTCAGGTATATCTAGATTAATATAAGTGGTCACTGAGGGCACTGGAACACTTGAATAATAGGTAGATATAAAAGAATTGTGCTCAAGTTTAGAAGAGGAATGCACAGAGAAAACACAAAAATTCTCCACTGATTCAGTGGGCATTATTCTGGAAAAGGAAGGACAGATCAGACTCATGATGTGCTAGATTGGCGGATGCGCCCAAGACATCATGAGAGTTCTCAAACTCCGTAATGTTGAAGAGCTCTGCGATAGATGTCTCCTCAAATTTAACATTAATTGGCAATATCTCCAAGCCTCTCACAAGAAAACAAATACCTCATGACAATGTCTGCGGATAAATGAGGAAATGTCATTACAACTAACAACACGTGGGAGATGGTAGAAAAGCATCAACCAGGTGGAGTAGGGTTAATTTGCAAAGCGAAACTCACAAAACACACCAAATCAGAAGTGCACTTCAGAGGTGTAGGAAGGTGGACCTCCTGGAGATTTCATAACCTCAAAAATATATCAACCAGGCTAATAGTAGCTTACAGGAATGGAAAAAATAGGGATGGCGGGTATAAATCAATCTATAGACAACATCTGAGGTACATTGACAGAAACAATGTTAGAATAGTAGATTGATTAATTCTACGTCATGAGATGTTTGATAATGATCACATTACTTAATGTAGGCAATGGATAGAACGAGGGTCTAAAATTCTTCTTCTGATTGATCCAAACAACCACATTAGAGATGGAGCTTTTCGTGAAAAAGTAGAAAGCTCGTCACAAAGGTTCAAAGAATTTACGCATAATTGGTGGGATAATAAATAATTTAGCACTGACATCAATGGCTCATTTTCGATAGATGGCAGCTTTATCTCATCTGGATAAGAAATCACAAATTTTTGTTTAGTAAGCTTTGCTGAGGCTCAAGGGGATCATAGTACAGTGGTGATAGATGTGCCATCAAGATCAATGGTAGGAGAGGAGCAAATAAAAATAGTTAGACCTGTAGGAAGAAAACTGATTGTATCCAACGAAAAGGTGACTAACAAGTTTATTGCGAAGGTAGCGAACCAATTCAAGATCCACAGAGTTCTGGAAAGGTTAAGAAAACTGGATGCGACGACGGAAAAAGAGTGGAATACTACAACTTTGATTAGGCGATCGATGGAAAAGATTTTTAGGCAAATTTTCGAAATCAAGAAGTACGTGGAGAAAAGATGTAGGAAGATTTTGAGGCCATATGGTGATTTTTTGCCGATTGGTTTGACAAGTGGCAAGCATTCAAAGCCTTGGTAAGAACGATTCAACGAGGTAGAAGGATGAAAAGGAATTTAGTTAGATTAGTCAAAAGAGAGGATGAAGTAGGGTACAAAGAAATAGAACTGAAGAAACTACAAACCCAAATAGTAGAAGGAGATGGATAGATACTCCAATTCATGTGAAACTGTTCAGAGTCTAACACTTGCAAAAATGTCTCGTTAACGTGATAGCGGAGGAAGACAAAATGAAAACGAGTGAGATTAAAGGCTTCATGAACAGGATACGAGCGCAACTAAAAAGGCTGGAAAAGAGCCACGATCAGGCAGTGTACCTAGAGTCATGAGGGAGATAAACAGAAAGTTGGACACTACGAAACTAAAGAGGAATTAGATGAGGCTTCGCAAACGGAGATTGGAAAGAGATTCCTCAGTACCCCAATAATGAAAACATTTATGAGAGAAAGACACAACTATCTTCAGGATACGCAGTGAGCTTGGTGTATATAATCAGGGGATTTTACACCATCTCATGAGTTACATTTAATGACTAAATCGATTCTCAAGGAGATTGGTATAGTAAGGAAAAACTAATAACGGAGAAACAAGAGGTGATAGTATTTGATAAAGAAGAGGTTTCAACGGTCTGAAAAAAGGTGAAGGAATTTACGTTCAGGGATTCACTTTGGAAATTACAAAGTGGGCATCCAAAGCAAAATATCTACTTTGTAGAACAGGTGTTCTGCCAGAAAGATGGGGAACAGGACTCCAAATTCTTATAGAAAAGGTGGCTGGTGATTATTTAATAAATAAACTTCGAGTAATTCAACTCTATGAGGCTGACTTTGACTGTTCTATCCAATTTAATTTTGATCAAAAGGCACTCAAGAAGACAATGGAGGCGAATCTCTTAAGCAAAGAACAGTTTAGCTAAAAACATTAAACTGCAATTGATACCAGTATCAAGAAAGCTCTAATGATCGGTTTTCCAAACATAGAAAACATTCTTTGGCTATAGTGTGAATAGATGCAGAAAGCTGTTATGACAGAGTTAATCATGTTATCATGTCTCTGATCTGGCTTACTCTACTACAAAGAAATGTGAAGGCTATTCTCCCAGCTCTTAAGAAATTATTCCAAAGAACAGGTTTTGGTGACTTAAAAATTCACTTTTGGAAAGGTAACAGTGATCTACCAACAATGGGTCTGGGTCAAGAGAGCAGAGTGGCCCCTGTATCTTGGTTGCAACTCAGCGTATTTCTTTTAAACATTTACAAAAATGGGATACGGAGCGAATATCAAGCTGCCCTTAACCAAAGAATGGATTGATTCAATGAGTACTCTCTTTGTGGATGACACAGACATATACATCTGAAGAGAAGATTATAAAAATTTAGTTTCGCTATGGACAACCATGCAAAATGCGACGACGCTGTGGGCACTATTATTCATCGTACAAAAATTTAAGAAGTATGTGGTATGGGCTGGAGTACAAAATTCAAGAAGGATGCTGGAAATTCAATGGACAGGAGTACAAGTGAACTATTCAGACACCTGAAGAGATGATTGAAGAGATCAAACAAGAGAAAATGGTTAGGAGCAGAAAATTTTAGGAATTATAGATGGTCTGAACCAGGGGTACCTTGTTCACCTTACTAAAAATAAGCTAGTAACTCTGCCGGATGAAAAAATAGGTTCAGAATTGATAAGAAGACTAAGAAGGAGCTATGGAACATTGAGAATAAGATGCAGACTAATCAAAATAGTTGTTTTGCTGAACGGCTCAAGTTAGGGGTAAGATCTAATGACATAATAGTAGTGACTGCTGGGCCTATCGATAGAATTTGGGCTTCAAACATCTGTGGTTGGAGATAGATAATTTATTTGATTAGTACAGGAACATGGTTCAGAGGGAGAAGCTGGGAAGCCTCTGAAAAGTCTTGCTCATGTAGAGCTGAGCTAATTGGTCTCTACACAATTCACGTTTTGCTGGCAATGACAACTAAGGAAATGGAGGACAGCAATTGGACTATCAAATTGTTACGTGATAACCAAAAAGCTCTCTTGATATCATCTCAAGCGACAGGGTGAGTGTGACCATCGGCCAAGTGTGCTGACATAAATAGATGCTTCAGGATGGTTACTAATTTGATAAAGAGCCCGTTCATTAGCTCTCATGCGGACGATTACTTGCCTTGGAGCCAACTGAGTCTTCCACACAAACTCTATTGCTGGTGTGACAAGTTAGCTTCGACTGCAGAACAGGTTCTAGACAGAGTCTTTTAAATTGCTGCTTGTGCAGCAGCCCCGCACTGGTTAGGTGCTTGATTAGAGTCAACCCAACTGCTGATATGGCAATTGGTGCAAACAGTGCACCAAGAAATTTAAAGTGAAAACCTACAGTAGAAACCAACATATCACACTACTGACCAAAAACAGCCATAAAACACAAACAAAAACAACGGACGTTGCATACAAGTACAAGCAACAGAGATCTGATCCTCTCCTAGATGGAGACAAGCAGCACCAGCTGTCAAATTTGAGATTCAGGCGAGTTCAACTGAGGGCGCGCCGCAAAATCTACCGGAGGTCTCAAACTAATGTGTTATGTGAGACCCACAAAGATCAAGACGCTTTGCAGCCTAAGTACATACAGAAATAGCTAAACGTGAGGCATTATTTTCGTCCTCTGAAGGGCCAAGAGCATACTGACCTCACATAAAGACATCATCTCCGCTTGGAAGATCTGAGCATCTCATAGTCTTCTTTAGGTTTCTGAATGAGAGAGAATTTCGCAGACGTCTATGAGAGGTGCACCCAAAGGACACGTTGGAGATTAAGCTTTAAAAGACTTATAATGATGAGCTTAGGAAGAGCATTGCCAGATCATCAAGAGTGTAATTGGAGATCAGGTCGCTCCTGACTCTAAATGTCCTGAGGTACCTACGCAAAAAGAATAGTTTCTGCTCCTTTAAAGGCAAGCTCTGCGAAGCCTTACATAGGTAGGTGTTGAAACAATCAGCGACGGAGGTTGCTCTTGCACGGAGTAGATCGTCGATTTGCCAGTGATTAAATCTAGTATAACTGAGATATTTTCGAGTTATGAGCTATATTATCTACCTAGTTGATAGTTCGTGGAGATAGTGTGTGGTCGATAGTCCACATGGTCTGTCAGTAGTCGAAAGTGCGCATCGGCAAGGAATAGAAAGTGCGCAATGGCATCGGAGTAGAAAGTGCGCATCGGAGTAGAAAATAAAGTGCGCAATGGCATCGGAGTAGAAAGTGCGCGTGCACAATGGCATCGGAGTAGAAAGTGTGCATCGGAGTAGAAGGTGCGTATTTGCACGAAGTGGAAAATGTGCATCGTCACCACTGTCGTACTATGCTCCTATAACACACCCCTCTAGTAAGACAGAAAAAGTAGCCATAGAACGACGGTCGAGAGATGCACATTGATGATAGACAGTATTGAAAATGATGGTAGCTTATTGTCGGAATCGATATGATTTGGAGCAAGGTGATGAGGTGAAGAGTTCAAAATAAATTTGCGAAAGTCTTGAAATTTTTGCCCTTGTTATGGCTTTGTTAGCCCATCTGACCACATTGTTGCTGTGGGCCAGTGCTGAATGGCGATGTCT
>JALLAW010001089.1:0-10132 GCA_036939535.1 Cyclotella kingstonii | reverse complement strand
TTTGAACGTGCATCTTCAGAGGCCAATGTCAAGCTGCCACTAGTACCTAGCGAGAATGAGCCTGCATCACCTGCAGCATTTACTGAAAAAGAACTATTTGTCACTGCCATCTCTCCTCCTGGATGCCGATGAAGCCGATTCTGTCAACTGCTTCTTCCAGCACCACCAGAGAATACCTATTCCTGTTCCTAACGAAGATCAACTGCTGCCTAAGCTCACATTTCTACTATCAGCCTCAGAAGCAGTTCAACTCAAAGACAAAGATCTATTCACGCCTATCTAGCCTGCTTATCCTGAGTTTGAAGTCGAGAGTGAACTGAGACCAAACGTGGTGGCTGTACCAACAGCACTTGAAATTGCACTAGATGCTTTAAAAATTGACCTTCCATCTCTTCCTGTCAAGCTTTCGGCCCCAACGGTTATAGTTTCATCTCCAGAGAGCAATGCCAAGCTACCACCAGTACCGTTGCCAATCCTCACTATGCCATGGTCGCCATGTTGTGTCGTGACATTAACACCTACCATAAGCACATACGTCACTGTCACGAAATCTTTGTTCTGCCCAACTGTCGTTGGCCATCATCGTCCCCACTAACTAACATCGGGTATCGTTGCTCTCACTGACTGACGCTCACTGACTGACGTCGGACATCATTGCTCTGCCCTTGTTTTGTCCTCTCGTTTCGTCTCATGTCAAGTGTCTAAGTATGTACGTATAAGTCGTAATAACTACCAGTTGCACCATAATGCTAGGTTAGGTCTTTTGCACAACGTTATTACGAGTTACAGACTTCCTTCACCAAGTCCAGTCAATCCAACATAACATATCCTCACCAAATATAAACGCCGCAGCAAACGCGAATGCATGACGGGAAACTCCTCATGGGCACATGGAAGCAGATTGTAGAGAACGCAGCAACACTCTCAGATCATTACTTCACCATAGACCACTCCCAATCGCCCGTGGAGTGCCAGTGCTGCGAGAAGGGATAGAATAACTTCTTTCGCTTCAAGGAAGCAATGAGTGACGCATGCCTGAAGGAATTTAAACATCTTGGGCTACTGATTGAGAGTGGAGAACACTTTGAGTCTCCAGAAGTAGATGAGACCACCTTTGACCTATTTGACGATCCCAATCAGATCCAATGATCTAGGCTTGTAGAAGCCTAAAAATGCAGGGATGAAGAAGTGGCCACGCTGAAGAGATGCTGACCTAGCATGTTTGCATTCATCATCAGCAAGCTGAGTGAAGACAGTCGTGACTGGGTCCAGCATCAAGCTGGGTGGGATTCAGCCAACACAAGTAAAGATCCTCTATTTCTATGGCAGATCGTGACTACAACCCACAACCTTGGAGGAACAGCTCAAATTCAACATGAAAAGGCTCTCCAAGGCAGGCAATCATACCATCATTCAAAATTGGGGAGTTTGAAACACTCTTCACCTTCAAGCTTCGATTTCAGGCTGCAGTAGATGCTTGGCAGACATCTGGAAATGCCCTTCTCCCAGCTGAACAAATGGCAGTGGATTTTTTGAGCAAACTCAACAGTTCTTACAACGAATATGTGACTAATGTTAGGAATAGAGTTTTGATGCACAATGTAGCCCCACCAGCTACCTTCACAGATGCATACAATACATCAAGGCAATTTGTTGTGCCAACTCGTACCACATCAAATGGGGTACTGACAGCAAGCTTTATGACAGTATCTGATACATCTCGCTCTCATGGTGGGAGGTTTGGAAGGAACAACAGAGGTAGACATGCCTCGTCACGCAGTGTTTCACGCAATGAGAGTACACACACCACCCAGCTACCTACTGCACAAAGTATCTCTTCATCCTCTACCATTCAATCTCGCTCCATCACATGACCCTATTGCAATGAATCAGGCCATCTTGCAAAAGACTGCCCAAAGAAACTAGACTTTACTGGTCTCAACCTTGACGATGCAGCCTACGAGTACTATTATGGAGATGAAAACATAGGTGCTACATAAGCTACCATCATCTGCTCAGCCATTTACCTAGGCCCAAATGATGTGATCCTTGATTCTGGTGGTGAGGTGAACATCATCAGCCCTCACCTCTTTACAAATCTGCAGCCATGCAATGCAACTCCTTGGGTGGCCTCTGTTATGTTGCTATGAAATGATACCTCCCTAACTTCTTTCACTGCCTGGTATGCCCAATCTGTGTTGTCAATGTTCTGCCTTGGTCAGATGTAGCTGACACCCATCAAATAACTGACACCCATCAAATTACCTATGACTACCATCACTTGATCGTTTACACTCCCAACTATGACATTGCCTTTCATCGGAAAGACAAACTCTACGTGACTGACATCACAAAATTCATTCCTCACCCCATGATTGCTTTTACCTCATCTCATGAGCACATGTATACTAAAAGGGAAGTGATGGCTGCAAGACATGCCCACGACTTTGCCCTCAATACAGGCTTCCCCATTCGCAATGAAGTGGTAAGACTGCTGGTTGGTGGAAACATCACTAACCTTGACATCACCATCTCTGACATCCATCGTTCTATTGGCCTCTATGGCCCTCACCTAGATATCTAATGGTAAGTCAATACTGTCAAGTCTCATCCCATTGTCCCAAACTTAAAATCACAACTCACACATCAATCACTGTATGATGATGTTGTTCACATCACAGGTCATCTGTTTCTCCTTACCCTGACAACTCCACTTGAGCTCCTCATCGTATCACCTTCATCATCTGAAACTAGAGAGTCTCTTGGGTCAGGCTTAGACGAACATTTGTCAGTACTACGCAGTCGTGGATTTGTTTCAAATCTTTTTTATGTGGATCCTCAGTCAGGTTTTCGCTCCTTACGATCGTCCTTCCCTGGGGTGGAAGTAGATATTGCTGGCATAGGAGATCATCTTCCAAAAATTGATATTAAATTAGAAGAGTTGAAGAACTTATACGGGATGGTCTCTGTAAACTTCCATTCAAACTCTCATCTTATCCCATTGAGGACATTGTAGCATATGCTGTCAACAAAGTCAACTACCAATACACCTCCAGACTCCTTGATAGCCTTTGTCCCAGCGTTCGATTCACTGGCAGAAAACTATCTCACTATTGAACAACACTAGCAAACGATGAAGAAATTAATTTATGAGTATTCTACGCCAGTAAATTTGTTGGTGCTGCTGTGCGGAGTCGGAGTCGTGCTAGTGCACTCTGATGGCTACCGCTTGGCGAGATGGGTGGTCCTGTAGACCTGCCCGGTCTGGCTATAGGCGGGACAATAGGGCGCTCCTAGAGCAGTCATCTGAGAGAGTTCCAACGCACCCTTTCAGAGTGATAGGCGCCAAGGCACGCGGTAGGTGTGTCGTTGAGTCGGCAGTGCGTAGGTTATATGGTTTGACAGTTTGGTGATGCTTGGAATCAAAATGTTGGTAAAGTAGTCAGCCAAGTTTTCCTCCCCGGATACCAGGTTACATTGCAGTTTCCAATAGCCACTTGGTTGGCTATCCAGAAGAAGTTCTTCTCCATAGCTGGCGAGCTCTGTTTTTGATGGTGTCGTTGCCGATGGATACCGCGGTGCTACTGTCGCAATGAACCGGCGTTGCTGGCTGTGGGTGTCCGAGTTCTTCTAGTGCTATGCGTAGGATTGTGGCATCTTGGCACTAGTAGAAGAGGGCGCCCAGTTCTGCTTCTGCGGCAGATGAGACAACGGACTTGCAAATGTTGGTGATGGTGTGGATAGGACCATTGAGTTTTATTGGGCGGTGCTGTTGCGGCTGGCTGCCGAGGAAGAAAATGCCCGCAATGTGGCTACGTGTGCGTGGTTCAGAGAGAGAAGAAGCGTTCGAGTGCACGTTATGTATCATGTCGGAGGTCACGTATCTGACGGTGGCATCTTTGTGGGGCTGAGGTAGGCATGGAGTTGGTTGACTTGTCTTTCAGTGGTAGCCGTTGCTTTTGTCTGCTCGGAGGCATAGCTGCTAAGCATGACTAAGGTTGTAACCTTGACAGCTCGAGCATAGTACATGATGCTGCCGACAATTCGTTGGATACGTCGGATGCGGTCGAGTGGTAAAGAAGGCTGAGTGTCGTGTGGTACCGGTAATTGTGTGTCTCATCCGAAGATACGTGCTGGCGTGACATGTGGGGTATGTTGTGGGCGTGGAGGCAGCGAGTGATTAAATCGTGCCAACAGTTTATCAATACATCCAGGCAATGAGATGTCGACGTGTCTATTGTGATATTCCCATGCGAGGGTGATCCCATAGTAGAATTTTCCATCCCAGTCGATCTTCAGTTCGTAGTGATTCTTGAGTACCAAAATGAGGTGGTCGGCGTTGTCACGGCCAACATACTTGACGCCAAAATCGTCCACTGTGAGGGCAAATCGCAACGGTCGTGTAGTGTGTTTCTATAGCCCGGGCGTGTGTGGGACTTCGTAGTATCCATGTGGTCGTAGGCGTTGCCGGAGGAGTTGATTCGCTAAGATACCAGCTTGGGGTAAACCGTAGATTGCTTTTTGGATTTCGATGTAGATGAAACCATGTAGCGCGCGTTGGTTGAGGTTGTATTGGCTTATGATGTGCTCGGGGAAAACGTCGAGGAGTATTTTCATGTATTCGTAGCGTTGAATGGGCGTGCCAAGGTAAAAGTTTTTATGTCGAGGCAGGCATACCGGGCTCCTGGGGTGCAGATGGTGCTGTTCCAGACTGTTTTCGCTGTGGCCAATTCTGCTGTACGAGTGGTGTGCTCGTCCGGGTAGTCGATGAGGTTGCCGCTGGCTGTGAGGCGGACGCGGTTGGGGCCTGCCTTTTGAGGTCTGTAGTCGACCACTATTCAGGTGTAGGTGACGGTCCGATCGGGTGGAATGGTTTTAATGTCGCTGTGGGTGAGGACTAAGATGGTGTTGGTACCCAGGGTATTGGTGAGATCATCACTCTGGGCTAAATTACCGAACTCTTTCCCGAATGCTCGTAGCCACGTGTTGCAGAGGTGTTGGTCGGGGATGAGGGTCTTGAACTTTGCGATGGATTCTTCCCTGAGCGGATGGATGATAGGGCACAGAAATGTGTTGTAGATGTTTCATGTGTCGTGGTGAGTGCTGCGATGGCTGCATTGCTGCAATGTCGCGGTGTGAGAATCACAAGTCTTGGCGAACGGCGCGGCGTGGTCAGTGCTTGCGGCTCTGGCTGAGGCGGAGGCAATGGTAAAGGAGATGGGATGGCAGTGGGTGGTTGGGCCGGCAGTTGTTCTGTAGACGGAGTGATGGGTATGTCTATGGGCGCTGTGTTTGCTTGGGCTTGACAAGTGTGGATGCGTGGTGCAGCTCGGGCTATGTGCGGAGCCGTTGAATGCGTTGAGGTTGGTGTTTGTGCAGGTACTGCCGCGTCCTTCTGTGCATCCTCACCCTTTGAGGTCGGCCATGGAAGTGTATCGTCGTCGTACGGGCCCTATTTGGGGGCACCCTTTGTCCGAGTGGAGGACGTCGACCATGGTGAGGAAGAGGCGGTGGCGTTTGTTAAGAGGGACGTGTAGGAGGCAGCGGAGTAGTTCGCGTACCACCTGTTGGAGGTGCTTGGTAAGCGTTAATGCTGGAATGCTGCAGTGTTGTGAGTACAGCTTGTAGGAGCCGGAGATGCGTATCGCCCGAGTCTGGGGTACGTAGAAGTGGCAGCATCGATAATGGTCTAGGGCTGGGCAGCAGGACCAAGCATCTACACCCCTTGGCCCTGATGATGTACGGGCAAGTGGGGAGGCATTGATGACGGCGCGGGTGCCGGGAAGGGGCTAGAAGGTGTGCGTTCCAGTCGTGCATTCTTCCATGGAGTAGTTCGTATGCTCAAATGTCCAGGTTGATCCAAGAGCGGCTGAATATGTTGCAGGGTATCTCCGCTTGCGTGGCCAGGTGGTTACACAGTTGAAAAAGGAAGTTTGCGTCTGTAATGCACAGCCCGCTGATGAGGTGGCTTTTGAATGTTTGGATGGCGCGTTCAGTCGCGTTTGCACGATGGTTGTTAGGTTCTGCAAATTGCACGTGCCCGCCCCACGCTTGCATAAAAATTTTGATGGCGGTGGCGGCTTGGTTATCGGTGACCGTGAAGGCAGGGGTGGAACCGAAAGAGTCGAGGCGGTTGTATACCTGTTCGAATGCAGTAATAATGTCCTTGTTGGCCGTAAACTTTATGGGCACGGCAAATATGTAGTTGAGATTGTAGGCGTAAGCGACGAACAAAAGTTGTCGGCCGTCGAAGGCATAGGCAGGGAAGGCAACAGTGCAGTCTGTGTAGAAATACTGGCTTGTTTGTCGGCCAGGGCGGCATAGCAAAAGACGTTGGCAGCGCAGTGTGGGAGATGTGGCGTTGCTATGGTGCGCCTCGTCCTGAGTTGGCCGGCCAAGCGAAGCTTGAGGCGCCCTTTGGCCGTAGCTGGTGGTTTGATGAGGTGGGAATGTATGAGATCCGGCGTAAAGAAGGGAATGTTGGCCAGGAATCCTAGGTTCGCTGATCGCAGGAGTGTTTGCATTGGAAGACAGAAGAAGGCCTGGTGCATGTATTGGACGCGTTTATGCAGATGCGTGATGGTGTGGACGTTGTGCATTGCGTGGTGGTTTGGGAGGGCAGCGTCGAAGTGGGTGGTGTCGAAGGATCTCATGGGCAGGTGCTGTGTGGGCGTCGGCGCTAAGGGGAAGCGTCAATGTTTTGTTGCGGGGTCCCGGTCCCCGGATATGATGAGTCGGTCGTCGTCCAGGAGGTGGCATCCGGTGGCGTCGTACGTCAGTATGTATCCAGCATCGCAGAAGACGGCGGTGGAGATGAGCGAGGCATGGGTGAGGCCAGGGACAATGTGGGCGCGTGTTGCTTCTGGGCAGAGGCCGGTAATGTCAATGTCGCATGTTTGGGTCGATCAGAGGGTGGATCCATCTGGGAGCATGATTGTGATTGGGTCCATCGCCACTTGTTTGTTGCGGACAGGCGCGCCGTCAATGAGGAAGTGGCTTGTTGCTCCGCGCTGAGCGCAAATGATTGAGGTGGGCGTGGTGGTCGGTGCGTTTGTTGGGCGGGCAAGTGTTGCGGTGTCGGCAGAGTCGTCAGAATCATCGTTGAACTCGGTGAGGATGGCAAATCTGTTGTAGGGGCTAGGGTTTCCAGTGGGCGTTGCCAAGAATTCAGTAGGATAAAGATTAACACGGTTGTTTGTTTTAAATTCTACTGGCAACGGCGCCCCTATCCGTCAAGCTTGGTAGGGGCCCGGGTTGATAGGCTTCCCCGTTTGGAGCAGATGTGTCTGACTGCCTCGTACTGGGCCACGTTTAGGCGAGTGCATCCAACCTGGTGGTTTGAGCGTGGCGAAGGGCTGGTGGCGCTAGTGTGCCATGCTGGAACGTCATATCCGCACGAGAAGCAGTAGTTGTGGTTGTTGAAATACTTGTTTGGATTAGGCGGATTGGAGTATCGCGGCGTACCCATGCCCGGCTTATTGCTGTTGACTGCAGGGTATCCCGGTTGGATAAGCGGCATGGGCGGTAGCGGAATGCTAGGGAGAGATGTGGGCAGTGTAGTGGATGTGGTTGTTGGCATGCTGTGCATAGGTGGCTGGCGGTGATTGCGGCTGCAGTTGCGCCAGCCACTTGTCCTGCTACGGACTCCCTACAGTGGAGCAGTGGCTGGGGTGTACGCTGTGGGGTAAGGAGCTTGTGGGGGCGCAACGGCGATAGGGCGGGCAGGCGTGACCAAGAGGGCGAGGTGTTGCTGGGCTGCCGCTAGCGTTGTTTGGAGCTCGACCATGCCAGTGAGCGTTTCTTGCTGCTGGACGTTATTGGTTTGCTGGAGGGCTGTGAGTTCAGCGGAAAGGGTGGCTTCTTGTTGAGGACATCGTCGTGGTCGATGACGTTGGCAGCTGCGTGGTATCCGGCTGTAGACATGGTGTCGGTCCCAGATTGTTTGCGGACGATGTAGGCCGTGATGAAGTGTGCTTTGAGCGCGTCCCATGTTTAGGTCGCCGGGGGGAGGGCGTTCCAGTCGATGACTGCCTAGCTGTAGAGGCCGGTGAGTTGGATGGCCATGATTGCATTGCTGATCATTTGTTCGATGGTGTACGGTGGTGAAGCGATGATGGCCGCTACGTAGCAATCTTCGAGGCAGTCGAAGTAAGTTTCGATGGGTTCTCTTGGGTTCCAAGGCGCTGCAAAAAGCGAATCGTCGGCATTGTGTTCTGCCGGTGAAGGTGTGTCACAAACTGTACGGAGGGCTAGTAGGATATAGCGAGGGTTGTGGTTGCATTGATAGACGGTGGTGCCAATGCTGCTCCCTTCGGTGGGCGTACTGCTGCGGCGGAAGGCTTTGGTACGGCGACGTTGAGGGCGGCGTAGATGGCCCGGATGACGGTGGCCTGGGCCTGCCACGCCATTTTGTCCGCGTCGTAGATGACTTCCGCATCGCGTGTGGCTTGTGCAATGAGGCCGATAGGGCGATGAGGGCCAGAGTTGAGCGCATTGGCCCCAGGGGTCACAGACTTGAGGGCGTACTCAGCTGGTTGTTCTGCAAGTCCACGGAATCCCTATTGCTCTGACTGGGACGATTGGAGGGTCTCAGGGCACTCGAAGAGGACGTGTTCTAGGGCGCAAATGTTGGCATCTGAGGGCCGAAGGTGTAGTGACGTAAGTGTGCCGATGGTAGAGGTCGCCGTGTTGTAGTCGATGTCGAACGGGGGCGGTTCCATAGCGGATCCAGCGGTAAGCGCCAGGACGAGTCTGCACGAGCGATGGTGGCGGAAGGCACGATGGGGGGGGGGTCGGCAGCGGCGTTGGCATCGGTGGGATCCATAGTGGAATTAATTAATTGGAACTATTGAACAACAATAACAAATGATGAAGAGAAAGCTGTTCCAATAAATTTATGAGTATTCAATGCTCGTCGTCCTACATTATTCACATCCACTTAAGTGAGGTTAGTCCTTAGCTGAGGTTAGACAAGTTGTTTGAAGGGACGCATTCATCCTCATTGTTGGATACCTTCAGTCAAGTATTTTATTCGCTTCGTTACCTTCGTGTCAAGTAACTTTTTTTGTATTGCAAGCTGATGTGGCAATATGGTGGACAAGCATGATGGAGGCATGTCTGAAGTCCCAAGAGTTGTCAAGGGAACTTCAGTGGTAGGGCATGCAAGGGATCAAAACCTACCAGTGGAAGAGTACAAACTCCTGCACCCAGGATACCTACTATTCAAGAATCTACTGCTGAGAAGAGAGAAATCGATGGTGAATCAGTACCATCCAGTAGCAGCTCATCTTCTACTTCTACTGAGAATGATGAGGACTGCACAGGCACTACCATGAGCACTGATCCTTCCAATGGAGTACTCAGAACATTGATGAGACTCGCGTTCTCCAAGGCAGTAGCTCATCTCACTGTCTCCAAGAAGGGGGACAACCTTAGGCAGCACCTGGTTGATCTTGGGCTACTCAAGGATGATGGGGTGGCTACAGTATGCAAAGAATTGAGGAAAGCTGGCCCTCTTGTGAACCCAATCACAGAGGCCAACCTGGGCCTCATGACGCACCTCATTCGTCAGCACACACAAATCCAACGCACCATCACCTGGAATGACATTACCCCTGAGTTCATCAATGACTTCGAAATGCAACGCAAGCTGGACCATTGATACCCCCACACCAGCTCTCCCTACCATCAAGGTCGGTGATCGACAGTGGACTTTGGAGAAAATTGCCATTTATCTTCGCAAACTCAGAGAAGTGGAAGGGCACCCATTATCATACTGCATCCATACCAATATCCTTGCACCAGATGAGTCATCAGATGTCATCACTGGAACTGTTGGCAGCATGTATGCAAGTGTTGATGATGAGCTCATTGCCAGGGGACCCATTCTAAAGCCTTCTGCACTACCACCATCTGACAATGTAGAGATCTTAGGACCCTTCACCGGTGTCTTCACCCATGACAGATATTTGGTTTGTGATAAGTTGGAGAAGATGCTCTCTTCCGCTGTTAGTTGAACAAACATCAGGTCCTTCCAGCGCACTAGGGACGGTCATGGGGCTTACAGGGCACTACACTTTACTACTTTGGGATCCAACCATGTTAGGCACAGAGCTCACAAAGCTGAGACCAC
>JALLAW010001088.1:0-10144 GCA_036939535.1 Cyclotella kingstonii | reverse complement strand
GATATTCCATGCAATCTTTAGTAGTAGTATGTCACATACAAAGGTACTAGAACATCGAAACTGGTTCGTGGAAAATCGATGAAAATTAAACTTTTGAAAACATAATGGATGCTTCAATCATATCATAGTCGCGTTACACAGAATCCAATGCAGTTGTATTATTGACCAGCAGTTTGTTCAAAGTAATAAATCACTCACAGTATCCAAAAGAGATTTGAATATACTTTCTATATTAAATGAGAGGTATAGTTAAAAGCAAGAAAATGTAACATTTCAGCTATAGATTGAGTTGAAGTGCATCTATACAAAAGCTCATTTCATGTTTCACCCAAATAATCAATTGGAACCCACTATAATATTGATCCAAAAAATCTTTTTTTTCAAATTACTTTTTTGATCTTATTTTCTTCTTTTTGGAACCCTTATTTGAAACAATGTTCTGCTGTGCTGTTACTTTATCACGGGATATTGCTGCATCATTTGTAGATCCATCTTCACCAAAATTACTGCCTAGATCCTTCTTATACAACTCAGGCTTGACCCCAAAGATAGCTGCCATATCCTCTGGAGTTTTGTTGTGAATATCCTTTGCCTCTCGCATTTTCCGCGCATGTCCAGCTTGTACTTTGTTTTGAGGCAATCGAAGCCGATTATTGCAATCACTTCGCTCGTTCTGTCTCTCTTGTTCTCTTCTTTTTCTCTTTTTGGACTCTTTGCGTCTCGCCTTCCCGGTCGTCTCAGGCTCTTGTGCCAACGCGGCTAAAACCCCCTGAAAGCCCACATGATGTGCATCTTTTTCTCCCAAGAGAGAAAGAGTAGTTTCGGCTCCGAGTCCCAAACTTTCAGCTCGCTTGAGTACGCGGACGGGTGTGCTGGTGCCCTGTTGTTGCTTTCCGAGTCCGTGCGAGTCCCCTTTCCAGCCCATTTTCTGTAACATTTTTCGACCGTAAGAATTCTGAGAATGTTGATGTTGATGATATTTACTGCTGTTTGGGGTGTCTGTTGGGGCAACGATGGTCATGGTCATGGTGGCAGCGGAGAAGAAGTGGTGGTGAATGTGACCACAGATGATCGGTCTGGCCTTGAGCAGAAGAGACCAGCATCGTATGTACCGACGTGGGTAGGAACTATACCATACGTACCTAAGTACTACTATACTATATAGGACTATGGTCTGTTTCGTACGTACTCCTATGTACCGTAAGATTATTGAGGCAGTTCCATCATCTGTTGATCTCGTGTATGTGGTAGAGTAGTACTCCATGTGATGTGCATTTGGTGATGTGTGGGGACTGTTTGCATTGGTGACTCCAAGATGGCCATTGATGAATTCGGACGAGAAGTTCCCGCAGCCAGCTTCTCCTTTCCTCCAGTAACGGATCGTTTTCATGGCCGCGGACATTTGCGAGCGTCCGATCGCGCCAAAGAGGCTGCCGTCATCGGCAGACAGACGTCGAGTCGGCTTCCGTTCGTTCCTCGCGGCCGGCACAGCGTCAGTCCGTCTCCTCCTCCGCACCGCCGTCGACACCGAGAGCCATCGTTGGAGATTCATGAGGAGCAGTATTCAAAGAGCTCGAGGCAGTCGCAGCACAGGCGGAGTCGAGCCGACTCCGCCGAAGATGACCACGCTCATGATCGCACCGTTGTTGTTGGAGCTGGAGCTGCAGATCGACACTTGAGATCCAAAAAGAAGCCTGGTTTCAAACCGCATCCTTCTGAGAGCTACGCAGAAATGCCAATGCTGTGTCAGTTTGTATGGGAGAAGGACCTCGAACGAGAGGAGGCCCTCAAAAATACTCAGCAACACATCAAAAGTGACATCCAAAACCAGACTCAACACCAGAATTGTGATGGCCAAGAACCAGCTCAAGCACCAGTTATCTCTCCTCCTCCTGCTCCCTCGCTCTTCGAAACATCCGACGCTGCACACGAGGCATATCTAGACTATAATGTCAAATACTGCCTGAATTACATACGAACCTTCTTCAACCTACATCTCGATGACCCATGGTTCCGCCAATATCTATCCCCTCTCGAACGATTTCGTCTCGCTCTTGCAGAAAAATCCAGAGCCAATGCCGAAGCCATGGAAATGAGGAAAGAAATATTGCATTCCCTCGAAGAGTCCAATTTGGGTGTCATTCCCAAAAAAGATCCAGATTGTTCCGATTACCTGGGTCCCCCAAAATGCTCCTTTATCAGTGGTTGTCGATTGGCAGTGGGGACAAAGCCTACCGCTGCTGCCTTTTTGACACGATACAACAACAATACTTATGCTCCCCATCATACTCACAGACGTGGAGGTGCTCATCGAGGTGCTACTAATGATACTTTTTCAGAAAACAATCATCACGACGAAGGAGAATCATCCTATGTATTGCAAGGAGAAGATCGGAATCGAATTGAGAGACATGCTAAATGTCACTTGCATTCCTTCATTAAATCAGATGCCTGCGTCAAAGTCACAGATGTCCCTCCCTTTTGTACCAATGACCAGATACTCTCCAGTGTGGCGAGACATTGCAACACTGCTGTCACCAAGGGCAGTACGACTGCTACTACCATTGGCACGGCTAGTCCCATTGCCGTTTGGAGTGGGGAGGTACATATTCCAACTACGCGAACAGAGGAACCTACTTTGCCGGATCCTTATTTCCGCTCGGTCTTTGTAGTCTTTCCTTCCAGAGAAGCAAAGGATCTTCTATTGGAGAAATTGAATCGTTACAATGAAGATTCGAAACTTGGCCGAATGAGAGACGATCGATATACTACTGATCGTCTCCCACGTACATTGGAATTAGATGTAGATTGTACGGATGTCTATGGAAGACGGGAGGTGGATTCGGATGGAATGGGAAATGCTCCTCCCTCCCTAGACAAGAAGAAGCCATCCGATACCAAACTTCCCACCAAGCAGTGCACTGTACTTGTTTCCACTGCTACTCTCTCCACCTCTCAACCAGTCTCTGTTCTTTCTGCCGCAGTGTCGAGTCGAGAACGCATCCAACGTGACAAAGAGACTGTTACCACCATTGCTACAACCTTGGATCGTATTCGTGGAATCTCGAATGGGAATAGACTCTCTGATCTTTTACTTCTTTTGTATCCTGCAGACGGAGAGTTAGCCACAGTGGACTATGAAGACATACTTGATGTATCGATTGCCTATTTGAGACGAGTGCACTTATTTTCATTTTACAATGGATGCTCCATGGCAAGCAGTATAGGAAGTGTGCTGACACATGCGCATCCTGTGGGGACCATCCATTTACGACTGAGGAATGCAGATGAGATACTTCGAAAGACTGCAGAGGAGAAGGGAGGAGGAGATGTTGCTGTGGAACAAAATCCACAGGAGGATAAGGTTGAGAGAAGTGAAATGGTGGATGCGAAACATCCAGATGTCAACAAGGACATGTTGGTAATGCGTCTCAACAATAGTATTGCAAAAGCTCTTGAGCTAGTCCAGGCCATGGCAAAACGAGGTCCAACCTGTCTGATCAATGAAGAAACTGACGCTGCCGCAAAAGAGATTGAAGAGAGTGAACAACAAACCAAAGAAGCGTGGCTGGAAAATCATGGGTTGGATGAAGATGGACGTGCCCGGTGTACCTTCCACTTTTGCCGAAAACTGTTCAAAGACAAGGCATTTTTACAGAAGCATCTTCTGAAAAAACATATTGACCATCTTCGTGCTGAATGTGCCAAGTGTCATGACAATTGGATGATGGCAGCATGGGACAATGATGAGATTCGTCCCGTCCCTCCTATTCTAGTTGATTGTGGTGCCAAATTTGGTGGTATACCTAGTGCTGTATTGGGATCTATGAGACCAATGGCACATGATCCAGAACCCCAATTATGGAAAGAAGAAGAAGAACGAATGGCTGAGGAGGACAGGTGGAGACAAGAACGTCAGGCAATTGCCGATGCTGCTGTAGAAGAAGCCAAGCTAGAACAACAGAGAAGGTTGGAAGAGATTGCAGGAGAGAAGCGTAAAAGTGCCTTTGTGGATGTGGATCATATGGAGGAGGAGAAGGTGGAGTTGTCATTTGACAATGTGGAAGTTGCGGTTGTTCCTAAAAAGAAAAAGAAGAAGAAATCTTTGCTGTGATACTACAACTTTTTGATATAAATTGTTATTGATAGGATAAGTGATTACTATAATGCATTTAGATTGAGAGGAATACTCTCATCAAGTGCTCGTCTAAAATGGACCCAAAAATACCTAGTTTTATCATTACTTATTGAGGATAATTGTTAATTTTATGTTTATAGGTGAATCCACTGCAGTGATCTCATGGAATTCTTGATTGTAATTTATCTTGATACAGTTTCTCTCCATCTCCATTTAGTGATTTTCACTTCACTTGTTTGAATTGACAATTTGAAACAGGATGGTTTTGTAATGGGTACATCCAGGATCCCCTCACTAAATGATGATAAGGTGATGACTGTACCACAAGTTTACACCTCAAAAAAAACTAATGGAGAAAGGACCCTTAGTAGATTGTAACTACAATCACATTTGAATGGGTGCTTGTTTTCAAGTCAAATGTCAGTTTTGTATCTGCAATGCCTTCTATTTATCTTTCAATGAAATGCTTATCAGAAGGAGACTTTCAACACAGTGTTTTTTCTCTTTTATTTGTTTTTCATCATAAGTATATTTGAATACTAGATGTTTTCCTATATTTAATACAGTGTTGATCTTGTATTTTGTGGACAAATCTATTCGTCCCCTACTCAAATGTTAATAATTAATGGATAAACAAATCATTTCTGTTTTAGTTGAATACAACTACAACTACATTCAAATAGATGCTTGTATAAATTGTTTGTGAATCTACTTGAGTCTGATATTGAAACTTTAACAAGAGTAGACCATTAAGCAAAGATTCTCTGCCTTATTGTTTTAGTGCAAGTACAATGGTTACTTTTGTATCAGTAGTATTCGAATCTTTCAGTAATTTCTAGATGAAATTTTCCATCTTGAATAATTTCTATTTCTGCTCCACAGCCATCTTTCCGGAAAACCTTCCACAAGGAACCATCTTTGACACAACCCCGAACAAGCCCATCTTCTTCTCTACCCGTAAAACACCCCCCGGAATCATAGTCCCAGTTCCACCAGTACTTTTCTCATCCATCATTATCCAACGGCCTGGTTCGTTTCCATATCCCACAGAGATTTCAGCATATATCAGTCCCTCCGGAATAGAATAGGTACTCCTTGTTTGGGATGACCCCGACCTGTTCTCCTTCCCCGATTCCTCTCCTCCACTATTGGAATTCGTACTACTCGTGGAAAAGACATTGAGTATCGATCCCACGGTAGTCACTGTCCGCCGATATCCCAAGAGAGGAATAGCCATGCACAATACCCTGCCATTGGGTCGGAGTGTCCACTGACCATCCACATTCGGCAGACAGAGTGGCGACGATGGGAGACTCACCTTGTCATTGTCATTGTCAAGTGTCGATCCCCAAATTTTCAGCTTTCCCCCCTCTTGAAACTCCACCTCGACCCTTCCCGTTGGATCCTTCGGCACCGCCACTCCCAACCAGTCCTCTCGGCTGCCACCGCCCTGTGCGTAGGAGCTCGTAATGGCCGTACGGGCGGCGTACAGATCGTTGGAGGGATCTCGTTCGGGCACACCGCCAAGATGGAGGGCCAGTACGAAGCGAGAGTGAAGAATTAGTGAGGAGGAGAGAGGCGCTCCAGAGGATCGTTGGGCGACAGGGTTCTTGCTGGAGGAAAGTGTGGGATCGTTCGAGAAGGCTTCGGAGAGCCGATCCCAGAGGAAGAGCGGTGAGACGGACAGACGGGAGGAGGGGGGGGACAAGAAACAGGTACAGGGGGAGAAGAGGAGTGGAAGGTAGTACAATGGGTGGAGTGTGTATCTGGTCCAGGTTGGCCGGGTGGATACCATGGTTGTTGAGCACCCTAACAAAAAATAACACATTATGCTAAGAATACTTCTGTCTGAGAGGGGGTAGTAAAGTGGGCCATATTTGGTTTGGGCACAAAGTTTTGGCCATCAGCTCTTTGTTCCTACTCCCTCTTTATCTGATTCATTGTTCCATTCTCCCTTTTGAGTGCCCCTGTACACTCTGACTTAAATGATTCACAGAATAGTATACCTTTCAAAATCAAAAATTTAAGACGGGACAAGTTGAATTCATATTACAAGGTTTCAGCAATCTCCAAAAATGTGTAATTCTACCCACTTTTTAGACATGCCCATCAATTAGCTCACAATAAGATTATCTATTCCCCTGTATCATCGAAGCAGCTCTTGCATCGCTGTGAGTAGTAATCATTTCCAAAAATACCCTTGATTCATCAAAAAAAATGTACTGTGTTAGGAGCAATTTCAGGCATGCTATTTGTTATTTTTAATCTTACAAGGTACTACTCTGATTTTGTGTATTTGTAACTGAAACATCAAGTTTCACTGTGATAAAAGTTTCCATCCAATGGAAGTGAATCTTATATGCAGACACATCTACATTCAACGAGCTATCTAATAGAAATTGAATCATATTTGTAGTATTAGTATTTACTTATAGTAAAAGATACGTTTCAAAAACATGTGCATTCAGTAGGAATTTCACCAGCTCCTCAATTTGAAAGATGGCAGCATATCAATTTGCAGTCATGTAGTCAAGTTACTGAGCTGCCAATCTCTGAAGAGATATTGAACATATGACCCAAAATGATTGAGATATTCAATGCTGAGGTATCTGTTGAATTCACTGAAATAATCATCTGTTAGCCCACAATTTTGGGCGTGCGTTTGGGTACCTACCCTCTTTGCGAACCTCACAAAAAAGAAGCCAACAGTAGTGACACTCATAACATGGCACAATCTTTTAGACTCTCTACCACCACCACCAGATCCTCCCCCAACACCACCAATATTGATGGAGATGTCTTTACCACCACATCTCCACCTACTACTGGAACATGACAAAATCGAAGCTTATGAAGTCTTTGATTATATCCAGCCCCCTCAAGATAACTTTGACAATCCCCCCCGAAGAAATAGGCTAGTGATATATGAGAAGAGGGGGGCCATCATGTAGCAGCTGCTGATAGTTGCCAATGGTAAGAATGTTTCTGCATAAAACCTGAAAGATGTGAGTAACTGTAAACAATTTGTTGGATATGGAGCCATGCCCGTGAGTGTATTGATAGTGGGGTTGCCATCAACGTCAGAAATTGAAAAAATCATGCGGATGGAAAAATGATATTGGGAGTGTGGACTTAAAAGACTTTCCTCTGCATAAGCGTCAGAGGCAGCAATCTGTTACTTGTGCACTGAGTGTGTCACAAACTGTTGTTCGAAGAGCATTGTGGGAGGAAACATTGAAAATTTAGTGTCATGAAATTGTTGTTGATTGAGACTCACAAAAAAATCGTTTGAGATTCTGCATCAATGATGTGAACCTTCAGGTTGACTGCTTTGTCAACATGTACAATGTCATACATGTCAACAAAAAGTGGTTTAACTTGTACCAGATCAAGAAAAACTTTCATCTGGGGAAGGACGAGGAGGAGCCATACAGGGCCACGAACAACAAGCTACACATCGAGAAAGTGATGTTTTAGCCGCTGTGGCACGTCCAAGGTGGGTTCCTTATTGAAAAGAGATGTTTGTAGGTAGGATCTGCTGCTTCCCCTTTGTCACAATGAAACAGATCAATGGTCGAAAGGTGAACAATGACGAGAGGACACATATCTTGAAGCCATGACAAGTATAAAGAGGGAGAAGTATTCCAGCCATCTAGGAAAGAATGGAACTATTTACAAGGGAGGGGGTGACAATAAGGATACAGCATTTTCAATTGCCATCATACACCACAGCAATGACGCAACGAGGCGTCAGTTGTTTAATCCTTAGAATCATCAACCCTTCAGCATAAATCTGGTAAACTAACGAAGATGACTAGTATCAACACATTTATCTGGCAACATAGTCCTAAAAATAGCACTTCATTTGTCTAGCCCAGTGTTCTTTCACTACACTGGCAAGACTCCCTCTCTCTATACCATTCCATTAGCCAGTTTAAGGCCCGTTAAGCTGGCTGACTACTTTTACCTTCCAGCATGAGTAAGCGGTACATCTCAATGATCCATCATTCAAAGGGAACTTGCATGGTTGTGGGAGAAAGTATAATGATTCTTGTGCATTAAGGAACCTTCGTCTACCAGTGCAGTGTAGAAGCCACTGTCCGTGATTATCAGTATTGACTTATGGGTTCAACTATAATTGCTTGATCCCTTTCAAAAGACAGCGCTCTTTGTTGGTTTTCCTCTCTAGCGTCAGTGAGCTTCTTGCGGTCACAATAAAACCTCTTTGAGCAAATCTTGAACTTTTCCACTGTGGTTAGACAATATGTCATTTTTTCATCACAACTTACTCAACATATCCTTGTTAGCGTTGAGAATTTCAGAGACTTTATGTATTGTTTCCCACGAACCCTTATCCTCCTGCAATCTTATCAAAGCTTCTCCTTCCAAACATCCATGAGATGAATGTGATTTTTCTACTTTAAGCCATAGGGTTGGGAAAACTCTTATGTGTGACATTGGTTGGTGTGTTGTCAAGGGAATCGATGTGAACAAAATGGGTTACAGTTCTTCGGAAGGGAGTTATGGCCACCAGCGTGGGCTATGGTGATGGACCATGTGTAGAGACATTACTTGACTAGAAAAACAAGAGAACGTTGGTTCTAGGCGCAGAAATAGAGCGTTGTAAAAATTGAAGTGAGGAGAAGAGTGGTGGTGGTGGTTGGAGGTTCAGCCGACAATTTCTCGCGGAGTTATGGCCTCTGGATTTGGCAGCCTGGGTGCTGCCTATAGGAAATATTTTTTGTCTTGTATTGTAGGGTAGTATTCAATGGCCAGCCAGTGAATTTTGACTGCCCCTCTCAAATTCCGTTAAGTTACATTAATACTGCCTCCATCATCTCAAAAAATGGGCCTTCTCAGAAGTCTTGTCACTAGGCCTATATTCAGCCAATATCTATGATATCTTTGCGTTCAGCAGCTTAAAATGTAATGCAATCAGGTAGTGGCATTATGATTTCCTTTAAATTTCTAGGATGGCCTGCAAATTTTCTCAAAATGTAGGCTGAAAAATTCAAAGCTATCTTTTAACTACTACAAATTAGAGCGCGGGATTGCCATCACTGAATAGTCCAGAAAAATATACTCCTTCTGGTCCACTTTAAATGCATGTGATTTTGGATCTTTGCAGAATTTCAATTTCTCATTGAAACACCACCGCACTGATACCAAGACATTCATCTAGTTAATAGCTATCCAATGGGCATAAAATCCCGTACAGAAATGAGTATGGTAGTCTTTCTTGGAGGAAGAGATGCAGCTGCTAGAAGAGTCAGATTGATATGGAATCTCACAAAGCTATTTCCTTTGGACTCCATATGACCCAGTACTCAACTGTTCTTGCCTTGGTTATCCCCAAGACAACATCAATTAGGCAGATGACACATGAGCTTTGGCTGCTATGGAAAAAGTTATCATCATAGGTGGAGGGAACAATTACAGTTTAGGTCACAGGATGAAGGAAATTTTGAAGATGGGCAAATACCACTATCTCTGGATCACAATGCCGAATTGAGAATGACATCACATGTTGAATGAAGGTGCATTTGGACAATGATATTGATTCCAATCTAATTGGCCTTACTTTCCTTTTGTAACCTCATGGGTTTTCCCTTGCTGTAATAGTATTGTTAGTGAATTACTACTTATTTTGCTACTTATGCTTATTGCACATACTTGTAATGTTGCAAGAATATTAATACACTATTCTAATTTAACAATGTGGCAGGCAGGGTGTTTTTAATTGCCACAAAATGCAGCATTCCCAAACTATAAAATTAGATGCAATAAGTTTCAAGCCTATAGTTGTGTTGCAATTGTATCCTTGTCATACATGGTGTATTTGTTCTTGGAAGGAATTGGATGGGGGAGGTACTCTTGTTTGACTCCCACAAATTCAATCTTTTTCTATAGTACTCCTCTGGATTTTTATCCAAGAAGACTGTTCTCTACCTCTATGTACAACCCTCTCCCTTGGTCGATTCCTACATAGGCTTACGATTTTTCGTT
>JALLAW010001087.1:0-10135 GCA_036939535.1 Cyclotella kingstonii | reverse complement strand
CGTTGACAGCGATCATGCTGGAGACAAGACCACCAGACGATCACGAACAGGGTTCTTGATTTATATGAACATGGCCTGCATGAACTGGATCTCTGAGAAATTGCCCACAATCGAATCTTCTGTCGTCGGCGCAGAGTTTGTCGCTCTGAAGAATGGGATGAAAGATCTTAGAAGACTTTACCATAATCTCAGAATGATCAGTGTTCCGATAAGTGACCAGTCGTTCATTTACGGGGACAACAAGTCCGTAATTCACAACACCAAGAAATCTGAATCGACCCTGACTTCTGCAGCCATGGGTGAATGTTTTACAACACACATTCCGACCAAAACTAACCCTGCTGATGTTACCACAAAGGTGACCTTCGGGGTCAAATGACAAAGGTTGGTAACAGGCATCTTGTATGATATCTATGATGACAATGACCTCAGAGCGCATTTCTTACAAGACTGGTATAACTCATGCGTGTTTACTCCTGAGGGGACTGAGGACTAGGGGGACACTTTGTTTGCTTTATTTTGACTTTTGGCTGCATTTCCATCAAGCATGCGTCAAAGATGATCAGACTATTCTCATGGGAACTATAGAAATAAGTACCCAATAGAGAGCAGAGTTAGTATCACATGATACTTCCCCTGTGCCACCAAGCTACATCACAGATGGCAAGGGTCTCGTACGTAGATACACGTATGAGCGCCGTGACTGACCTTGTGGTGGATAGGAAAATGTAAGCATGGTGAGCATAGCATATGTATCAGCCACCCGCTCTGCACGTCACTTTTAGTACTTGTAAACGCCACAATATAATATAACAGCTGGACCAGGACTGCTGACCACAGTCTGCCTTCCAGTTATTGGCTTTCTACGCTAATTTACTTCTTGTACCACTCCGGTTCTTTTTTGTTGGTGATGTTTTGAGTAGCCGTAACATTATTAACATTGCCATTGAAAAAAGAATCTCATTTAGTAATACCTTTTTTCACGAGCTATCTAATGGAAGTTGTCCTGTTTCTTAATTCGATCTTTTTCAAAGAAGATACCTTTGTACTTTGCAGTCTTAAATTTACTCACCCACAATCTGCAGCGATGTTTGGAGGGAATTATTTTTTTTGATGCAGTACTAATCTTTATTACACCAGCTATTCAAAGTAGAAAAGATTATTTGAATCAGCCAGATATAAGCTCAGTTATGACTCAATGAAGAAACCTCAATATTTTGTCGATTCCGGGGCAGTATCATTTGGATTTTGCTGAATTTATGCGAGACAGTCAAATTTTTTTTGGCATGACTTAGATACTCCCCCGAAATTCGGGCTTGCAAAAATTTGAACAGCCATAACTGTCCTAGAGAGACTCACAACACCACAATATGTCAGAATTTTTAGACTTACCATCACCATCACACACTTCAGCACCCCTCTCCATCGATGCAGAAGGCCATAACTTCGCGGGGAGTCATCGTCCATACATCCCCATACCACCAATAACTTTTTTATCTATCCTCTGACGATATTGTGCCCTTTTATCCTTACCGCACGGAAACTTCATTTTCAATTGCCACTCAAGCCGTCGACGATGCACCGCCACAATCGTCCACACAAAAAGCCGTAACTATCTTCAAACAACTCGTCCCACCTTCCGTCCAGGACGAATACGTTCTTAATTCACTTATCTTTAATCTACGGCTTTTCTACTCGAAAGTCCACCTATATAATCCACAGCGTTACTATATATCAGACTTAAAGCGAGTAGGTATCGTTCACGAGTTACTACTCCGAATCATGGATGGTAAGCTTCCGTGGGGTTCATTACGCTTTGCTCATTTTTTAACATAAAAGTTGGAGTGGTAAGTTTGTGTAGTCTCAAGTTGAATTTTGTTGGAAAACCGTTCATGTATTTGATGCGGGATCCAAGAGACGTCGCCGCCACAGCCGAAAGAGGGCATCTGTCTATTTGGGAACATCTGGTAAGACTTTTTTTGAAAAAGAGTAATACCCAACGAGCAGTAGTAAAGGGTATTGGTGTCTCAAAGACAGTTATGATTCATCTTATACGTGAAATGGCAGTCAGACCCTTTACAAGTTTCCTCAAGACTGCCTTAATCTCAACTCACAAAACAAAACGTTTACCTTTCTCTATCTCCCGCATAAGCCCCCAAACATGCCACTTCTTAGACATGACTCACATTGGTCATGTCGATGACAAGTTATTCAACATGACGCGAATCAAGGAGAGATGTTATCTTTCTCGCGAAGAGACCGATCCTTACAGGGTAATGAAGAACAAACTTCACTAGGAAAGCTAATTTTTTGGCTGCAGTCACCCGTCCCCAGTGGGTCAAGCAGCTAGATGCGCTTTGATAGAAGAGTTGGTATTTGGCCATTCATCAAGGAACAGGTCGTCCAACGAACAATAAATGGAGGGCATCAGAGGGGAGATGTGTATAAGAGGCCATTTCTGGTTTCAAACGAGATCTTTATTGTGAGTTTCTCATCAGCACATATTGTTTTGTGGGGTGTTTGGTTTGTCTGTCACTGCATTCTATCGTGGCGCTTTACTCTTTTCCTAGGTTGTTCTTCGCGAGCGAGTGGCGTTTGATAAAACGTAGAAGACTCGCGCTAACTCCATTCCTCGAAATGTCTTTACCCCATTCTAACACGATTGTATGTCTGATGGAGTCGAGTCTTCTTAACTCCTCGTATTTCCTGCGGTCTCTGATTGTGAAAAACTGTGGTTTGGGCGCTGAGACTGTGAGAGCCGCTCTCATAGCGGTGATCCAGTATTTTTTATTTCTAATGCTATCTTCTCGAGGCAACGATAAACTATCTCAAGAAGGAATTGAGCGTGCGCTGGGTAATTCTCAGGACCTATGTCCGCCAAAATGGCAATATCTGCCTCAACTTGCTTAAGTTCTTGAGTCCTCCTGTAGCTTAGTAAGGATTTGTGGACTATCGTGTTCCGGAAGAGCTATTGTGATTGCGCTAAATGAATAATTTGTATGATGAACTATGAGATCCATTGGTACGGAGATGTGGAGTGATTAATTGCCTTCAAGCGATTGAATTTCTAAAAAGTGAATTGAAATCCTCCCTTCCATAAAATTCCTCCACTCAATCTTTTCTGGTGACCGAGCTAGGGCCGTCATTTTTGAAGTAAAGGGGCTGATGGAAGCTAAGGTCCTTGTTCCTCGAAGTAGTAGATACTTGGGAGTCCAGTATCTTTATTCTGGGTCAGTTTTATCCCCCTTATCGAGCCACTCTGCTAAGTCCTTGACGTCGGCTTCGAAGAGTTCCGTACGACAGGGATCCGGGCACACGCAACGGTGAGAGGCCATCTGCAATCTGCCGCAAGTCGGACACTCTGGTGTGATACAGCCCGAGCTACACCTGTTTAACTGTACTCCTGTACCGCAGTAACTCGATTGTTATTTGTCGAGCCAGATTATAAACGACTGTGTGCATTTTGATAGGGCGCCCTATCCAGTCGATCTCTTCGAATGTCGTGTCTTTTATGGAATGTTTTGGGTGGCACCTGTACTACTGTTTCGCTTTAGCTTTTTCTACTAAGAGCCTTATGTTTTCCTGCGTGAGATCCGCTTGATTCTTCGAGTGGATAAAAGCCGAAGTTCTTTCAAAAGGGAGCGTCTTAGAGCCTGGCGCATGGTTAGAAAGGTCTGACGCCTCGCGAGCGTGGGCATCACAAACACAATTGAGTTGTTAGGGTAGCGATAGAGAGTCCCAATGAAGTATATTATCTATATGACCCGCTAGATGGTCCTAGTAGGATACCCCCTCCATATCCATCTTTGTATTTCTGTTGCATCGTAGTAATCGGCACATCTTGCAAATGGGCTGACTCTACCAAGATTAGCCACTAAATTTAGAGCGCTTTTGTTATCACAGTGGATTTCCACCGCCAAATTCGCTCTGCTACATATTAGCTGCGACTTCTAAGATGGCGAGTATAGCCACAACCCTAAAAGTTCTGCTCTGAAAGAGGTAGCCTTTAGAGAACGCTCATCTAAGGAGCCTTGAATCGATATTCTTGACCTCTGAAAATGAATGACCCAACCTACCCACACGAGTGTGAAAAAACGCCGTTTCTATATGATCCGTCCGAAGCACCTATAAACGATCTGCAGCGTAATCCATCTTGAAAGAAGGAAGCGTGGATGGATCTGAGAGCATTGTCTTATGTTTCTTCTAAATCCATAGTCCTCTTTTTTTCTGCAAGTTTCACCCATAGTGTAGGTTTTGTCTTTGCCACTTGTTGATAATTTTCGGCCTATGAGTTCATCCAGATGGAGTTCTCCCTTATTGATATTGACGCAATATATCTGGGCTCTTTCTGTGGTGGGGCCATTATCGCATTAAATTTGAATCGTGATGGAGGTCATATTCTTGTCCTTGTTGGCCTTGCGTATCTTGTCTATTCCAGTCCACAGTGAAAGAGTTGACGTGTCTCAGGATCATAGTACCACTGCCATATCCTGTAGGATTGGTGCAACCCTTAGGTTGGGTGTTACCTTGTTGTTGAACGATGTAATTGCTTTGAGGAACGACGACCACATACGCCAATCATTACTCGTAGGTTCTTCCTTAGGGAACGATAGCTGGATGCAATTTGAGTAGAGGAATCCAGTGATTCTTTTTCTAGTGTTAGACCGTCCGCTGATGTTTGGTCCAAGAGGAAGATTGCGCGCTTAAAAAGTCTGCATCTGTTGAGGCTTCTCATATCATCTGCGGTTGCCCCTGCCTCGAGAAAGCAGTTCATTAGAAGTTTATCATGTTGTCTAAGAAAGGGAATTCGTTCGTACAGTGTCCCCAGTTTGACCCCTGCATTGTAAAGAGACTCCCATAAATGTTTGATCCGCGATTAGGAAGCTAGAGCCCCCGATGTATTAAAAGGCATCTATAGTAGCTCACCAGCGCATTCCAGTTATAGCTGAAGTGCCTGTAATGATGCCGTCAATTTCTTTCCTATTATAGAAGAGATACCGTAGTGCTGGAGAAAAGATTGATCATCACTACAACTTGTTCAGTCGTAAAATCAAACAAGCCGACGCCACCAAATGAGGAGGGTAAGCGGCGTAATGCCTTCAAAACGTTCCGGCATATTCCTAGTGGAATCAACCTGTAGTCTAGAGAGCATGAAATCTCACCTTCTTCGTGCAGTGCATTGCTGAGGGTTCCAGTGCCGTACTTTAGCCCTGGCCATAGTTAGAATTCGAACGCCGTCCACATAACATGGGTGGGTAAACCTGCCTTCTTGATGCATGATGGCCAGGCGTTGGCTTTTTCCTCCATCATCGAAAAGTGATTTAATACTCGCGGTCTGGAGCATCATAGATCCCAAGTGTTTGTCGGCTTTGTTACGCTCAATTCATGGGATTGTTGTTTCTGAGCCATCTGCTTCTGTCATAAGTAGCGGGGGTGTCATCATCTCCTGGTAACCCCAGATCCCGTTTTTGCAGGTATAGTCGATCCCATAACAGATGCACTTTTCACTTTTTAGTGCCCCTACGACAGCTCTCAGCAGTTCATTCTAGAGTCTAGTGTCCCATTGTATTTTTAGAAATACCGATGGAAGGGATTTCGTCTGTTCGTCCCAGAAAATGAATCCATATTATCTACGAACTGTATCACTAGACTGACAATATCCGAGGAATTTATGGGCATTTGTATTTTTGCGCCTATGCTGGTGCTGCTCTGCTCCCTTGACCGAGATCCATGAAGTAAATTCCTTCGTCTTCTAGCGGTGTGGTAGAGTCTCCATATGCCGTACATTAGAAAAACTTCATTTCTTGTAGTGATTCTAAGGCCGCGTAAATTGCAAGCTTGTTCCGTTGGAGGAGGGCAAGCCACACTACAGATAAAATTGAATGGTTCACTCGGTCGTAGTAGTTTGCCATATCCACTGAAAATATTGCAAGTGGATGGCGTATCTAGAAGGAGAGGTCAATCGTGAGAACCTTATCTCAGCAGGCATCTTCTGATGTTGAACCTTTCTGGCTGAAAAATTCTTCTGAAATCGAATTTGTTGTTTGTAGCGTTTGAAGTGCTTTCTGACCAAAGAATAATTGGTTAAAACATTAAAATCCGCTTTGTAAAGCTGAATGGCTCGCAGTTTATTGACCACCGCTACTCCTGCGATCTTTTCCAGCATAACTTGCATCCCGATTCTCCAGCTATTGGGAAGAATCACTGTGCTCGTAATTAAGTTCAGCTGTAATACCATGCTCTCTAATATAAGCGTGCTCTATATTCCAGTTTTCTAATGTCCAAAATAAACCCCTGAGCCCGAGGAGGAGGTACGCTCTCGAGCTTTTGACCAGAAGGCCCTTACATCTTCATGTGAAATTTTTAATTCATCCGGTTGTCTGAGTTCAACTAATGACCCTATTCTTCTTATTTCTTAAAGGATTACCTTAGTTGCGGGATCCATGTCTTCTGGAGGCACTTTCCTTTTATAATACTGCAGGCAAGATTTTCGTCGTTCAAGTAGCAAAGGCGCTCTCCTAATGACTTTTTCATGATGGAGGCATCCTGTGCTAGGGTGAGCAAGGCGCTGATCTCTTTTCGTATTTCGGCCTCAATGTCCTCCTTAGATCTATGAGTAATTTTAGAGCCGTTGAAAACAGTAGTTACCTGTGTGACACTGGACGATTGAGGTCCTTTCGTTGCCGCCTTGATCATGTGCCATGTGCTGCGTACCGATTCTGTGTTCACGATGATTTTTATCTTTTATCTCTTCTTCGTGTTCCTTATCCCCTTTGTCCCTAGATTCCAAAATACACTGTCGGAGATGTTCTTGGCGTAACCATTTGGATCTGCTCGAGAAATCATTCTGAATTGATCGTCCTTTTTCAATCTTGAAATCTATATCCTTGAGGGAGAGAGATAGGAGGTCCAGGATTCCTAACAGGTGCGCGAATCTAAGCAGGTTGCGTTTAATAGTTCTTTTACCCTTCTGCATCCGGCGTAATTGCTCATAGAGCGTGAATCTTGTCGTACGAAAACTTGACATCCGGAGTGAAAGGAAGATTGGGTGTTAGAAGTGTTCTACACTCCTTTTCAGCGTGTAGTCTAATCTCTGGCATTAATTTACATAGCCGTAGAAGTGTCGTCTTATGTTCTTCCCAATCTGCCGGAAGACACTTTCCCTCTGGCTGTGATAGCTTTTCTAAAACCTTATGACTCTCATATTTTTTCTACCTCACTAATGTAGTTTTTCACCGCTGGTTTGTTAGACATCACGAAGCGTCTTCCTGTTGGAAAGCAGATTTTGAGTTTTTCCTGACCGAGCAGAGATACCGACGAGACATCAACAATGAAGATTTTGTGGTCCCCGGGAGATTCTGAGAAAAGAAGGATCGTCAACTGGGTAACTTCTAGATCTTTCGATTTGAAGCATTCGTCGATTGGGTATGACCCGTTGATGTGAGTATCGGGTGGTGAAGAAGCGAAAACTCATTAATGTCTGAAAAGTCACCCTGTAACACAGTGTCGTTGCAGTCCATGAGTATGATGAGCTTATCTCCTTGTTGAGACCAGTGGCTGAATTGCCCGATAAAGTCACGATCAAACATTTCTTGGGGGTGACTAGTCTTTCTGATGCCGGATTTGGTCGGATTGATTCCTGTCGATGTAGCGCATATGTTGCTGATATATTGTCTTGAATCCTAGCTGTTTTCTCGAGTCATTTCTGTAGTCGGCTACAACCCTCGCAATGTTATTCGGATTTAGGATGATCTTCCACGATAGCCATCGACCCAGCTGTCTGAAGCCCTTCTCTCAGCCTTTTGTATATTGTCCAAGATCTCCTCGGGATAACAACACTGTCCCATCTGGTTGATGAAAAGTGATCGCTTTTGATGGGTCGTTGTTAAAAGCGAATGCGGATATGAGATTTTCTTCATCAAACAATCTGGCTAGGGTGCTGTGTTTGTGTATATTCCAATTAGTGTTTTAGAAGGGCCGTAAGATTAACATCGTAGTGGGATATTAATTGTTGAACTAAAGTTATTTTTTTCCTCGTCATCTCAGTTGAATAATTGTACATCTGACACATCATTAACCTAAAAGCTCCAGAATCCCTGGTGTTCAATATTGGTTGATCTGCTAGCGCTAAACTATGAAGTGGCGTCACTGTTTTCTGTTAGATCGGTGAAGATAAACATTGGCATTGATAGAAAGAGGGTTATCGCTGTTTCGAAACGCCGCTGCTCTTGCCGCTCGTTGGCCACGTTTTCGAAATGCCCCATTATCTCCTGTCCCATACCACCTTCTGCTATTGTCAGGATGCATAACAGCAGACTGACCCCGAGAGTTACCCCTCATTGACCACGCCCTCCTCAGAAGATGATGCAGTCATCTGGTCGTCTCGATCTGCTGCTGTAGTTTCCGTAAGGGGTCTTACTGACGTATTTGCTCCAGCGATGGCATCATGAAGCTGAGATGCAATGCGGGTGAGATATTTAAGTTGGCTGTCTGTAGTCGAATCGCCTTCTTCCTTGAGGTAGAGAAATAATCGTGGTGGGAAGCGTTCTTCATTCACACGACTTTGGTCAATCATGTGAATGTTGTCTACCAGAGCCTGAATGTGTTCCATCATCCTTTCTCCAATCCCGCTGTTTAGGTCGAGTAGCATCCCACCCAGGTCGCTCGGCTCCTCTCCGCAGCCGCGGTCGAATTCGGTTACCGTTGCTTACTTTGGGAAGGTAGGAATCTCTCTCATATGTTCTTCCATTTTGTTGTTGTCCTCCTCATTATCCTCTGTCATCGAGATATTGTCATCCAGTCCGTCTTCCACATTCGCTAAAGAGAAATCTCTATCAAATCCTCCTTGCCTAGTATAAACCGACGTGCTATCCTCCATCGAATTCGATCTCCAACTCTGTGTTTGTGAGAAGATCTGATTTTCAACTCCCGTTGTTTGTTTCATATGCCTCTTCGCTGTCGTCGCTAGAGCCTCCTTCTAGATTAAATAAGTATCTCCGATTGAGTAAACCGATTACGCCGAGCTTTGTAAGGCGTGCTTCTTCTCAGACTGACTTAATCCTATATCATCAGCACAACAGAAATTTTCCTTGGCGGAGTTCGAGAGGGTTTTGACGGTGAGTTACCTGACTCCTGTTGCAGGAGCAATGACATATCAAAATGCTTATTGGCAGCCTCTGATCTTAAAAGACAGCTGTCCTGTAAGAAAAAGCGCGCATAGCCGCCACTACTGAATTTTGCAGTGGCGATTAAGGAGACTTGTGTATGATAGAAGCTCACCTTAATCAGAGCGACCGCATTCTCGGGGTGGCAGCCGTGTTTTATCATCCAGAGATAAATGTTGGGACCCTGAAATAGCTGAAATCTGGATGTGTATCTTTCTGCGCTTGTACATCCTTTTGAAAAGTGCTCCACAAAAGCTCCTGTCTCGTCGCGTGTTAGACATAGCCAGAATCGGTGATCAAGAATTTTCATCTGGCGAATTATATGGATATTAACGAATGATCGTTCCTTGGATCCTACCTCTGTCTAGAGTGGGCCTTAAGAAAAACGTTGGGATGACCTTTTCTTGTATAGTACTCCCTCCAGACCTTTTTAATTGCACCTTCTGTCTAAGCGTTGGTCCTAATAAATGCATTTTTCACGTAGCGTGTAGCAATCCTACGTTAAATCATTTTTTCCCTCTCATTATTAGGGATATTGGTAAAGATTGAATTGCTGTGAGTCAAGGTAAGTACCACACCCCTTTAGAATGCCACTTTATGCCTGCACATTATGTCCAGATATAAAGAGTTATTGTTACAGGGAAAATTTCACTATGTCTGAAATGAAACTAACATAGTAGTACTACAATTACAACACATTTACATTGTTATATCAAATTAAATCTAATTTTATAGTTAATGTAATAATACTAGTGTTAAGTGCAACAAGTATTAGTACCAAATTAGTAGCTGATTTGCTAAAAACACTATAACAAGGAGAAAACCCACATGGTGTGGATAAAAACCTTGCCTGTTACACCACCTCCACGAAGCACAAGTCAAACAATGCAAAAAAAACAGATTGAAATCAGTAACCGATTGAAATCAGTGTCAAAATCACTGCGCCTCATCAGTTGGTAGTTCACCCTTCT
>JALLAW010001086.1:0-10140 GCA_036939535.1 Cyclotella kingstonii | reverse complement strand
CTATGTATCAAATAGCTGTGGTGGCATTAGATATCGACCTTAACATCCTGCTGGAACATTTGTCAGGAACAATCAGACTGGCGGCACCTAACGAAGTTTTCTAGCACGAGAGGCCAATGTTAGGAAAGAATATGGTGTGCATACTTTTGTCACAAAAGCACCACGAAGCTTTGATTCCAACTGGACCATTCCCGACAGAGGCGTTAGTGTTCAGGCAGAACTTCACATCTGTAATCTGGGTTAAACACAATGAAATAACAGGAGAGATGCCAATGTATCCATACAATAAAAGAACTCTGGTAGAATGGGAGCAGAATTTAGCTATTTACTCAACAAGACTGCATATGATGAAAATACAGTACACTCGCTTTATTTGGCGGAAAACACTATTTTACTTCAGCAAGTATTGGAACAGCCAGTACTAGAAGACAATCCTTCTATTCCTGAGATAGTGGTGTGCAAAGAGACAGGCAAATCAGAGGGAGGAGAAGATACAATCTGTAGTTTAACAAAAACATCTATAGGTAGGAGCGAACCAAATGAAAGTATCGAGGCTGATTCGAAAGAGCAATAGTGCTCGCAAGTTCATCTGGAATATGCTAAGCAACTCTCTATGCAAGCGGTTAAAAAGTTTTGGAAATCCGAACTGATTGAACAGATGCAGATAGAGCCGGACACAGATGAAATTAAAATGGAGTATGCTAGGGCGGCGTATGAAACAGCTTTGCTCAAAGCAATGACAAAAGAGTCACTAGTGAATTTTTTGAGTCTTCGATCTTCCACCAGCGTTTGATAATGAACTTCTATGCGTCTACACGTGGGGAAGCTTAGGAACATCATGGAGAGAAATGACAGGGATGTCTTCGGATTGCCTATGTTAAGGAAAGATGTTCTCTGTACCAGAACTGATGAAGCACTTAATGGTTGAAGAGGGAGATGATAATGACTTCATCAAAGGCTGCATAATCCATCGCTGCACAATATTATTTCTGTTTGACTTCTACAATTTAAAGAAACCATCAACGTCTGAACCAAACTTCCCTTCAAATCAAGTTTGGACTGATTAAATCAAGATGCACTTAAGTAGCCTCATGGGAGATTTAGATTTTAACAAATACTGCCTCCTTGACGTTGTTTTGGGGAGCCAGAATCGAAAGGAGACTGGATTACAAGATTTATTGACGCTTTGCCTTACTGCATAGAGCCAGGAGCAGTTAATATGACAACTACCAGGTGTCAATGTAGTCATGAAATGAGCGGGTGGAGAGATGGTTATGGATTAGCTATGCGACAGTTATGCCGAGGATCAGATGGACCAGAAGAAGAGCTAATTAAACATCTTAAACTAGGTCGACCTACAGTAAAAATTATTCCTGAGCAACCCAAATGGTTACTTCATTATGCTACTTTGCTGATGTTAAAATCCTACTTTGGCAGAAATGACTATTTCAAACCTCTGAATACAGCTGAATTATGCATCAATTTGACGAGTAATGTAGTTGAAAGAGTGTGTAAAACATCGTTGGAAATAATGGGAGAATTGTTACTGAAGGAGCTTACAGCAGGAAGGAGAACAAACATTTTGAAAATATTATTTGGTAATCAGCCGCTAGTCAATTTGGAGGAAGCCTAAATCGACTTATCTCGGTATACAAAGACTTGAACTTTCTAGACTTCGTCAAAGTCAAACACGGAGCTCACTGACTCTTGTCCATTCTGTTTCTGGGGAGAAGATTGGAGAGAAGAAAATGAGCTGCGGACCAGTAAATGCTGTTGTGGTGATACTTATAGTTCGAAAGGACTAATCAGACATCTAGAAGCTTTTGGCGGTATTAGATTGGATGGTAACGAAGGTATCCGTTGTATTGGCCACATTTCGGCACTGATATACATATTGATAACCAGAGGTCCCTGTAGTTAAAACAGTCACAAGTGCCTTCAGCAGTTCCCCATCGGTTTGGCTAATTATGTAAATATAATTCACCTTTCTTTCAATACTAAAAGGAGCGAGAAATCAGTCAGGGAAGTTAAGGCAGTGAAAGAAACAGCTGGAGATTGCAAGGAAGACAAGGCAATGGATTTTCAAATGATCCTAGAGGCAGCTGACTTAGTTACGTCGCCCATGGAGGTAGATTTGAGTGCGACAGAAAGCAAACAAAAAACTTCAATCGAAGTAACCTACCCATTAGCAGAGAAACCAAAAACTTTCTCAGGACAAAATGACAAAAATCAAGAGTCTGGCCCTTGCGACTCTATGACAGGAGTGAGTGTTCACTTTTATAACATATTCAGTAAAAACTGGCAGAGGAACATTTGTTATCAATGCAACCGTCCATGATGAGACTGAAATTAGTATTAATAAAAAAGACAAAAAATCAAAACCAAAAATTATTTTACTCAAACTGCTAGTTAATAGAGTGATGAAAAGCCAACTTGGAAATGAAGGATGTATAACTAACGAAATCACTGGTGGAAAGGAGACAGGAAAGAATAAGATAATTCAGATTGATAATTCTTCAGACTCTGACCACGACATAAACAAATCCAAAGGCTTCATATATGAACTGGTGGGAGGCTTATTTAAACCAAAGGGAGACAAAGAGTTCAGGAATATTAGAGACCTAGTTCACACTGACAATTTATTAATGAAATCAGGAATGACTTTTGATGGAATTCAGTTTAGTGATCTTTCTGATTACTCGAAATCTATGCAGGTTGCCATCAAACCATTAATTAAGAGGATAAAAAATGGAGTGTAAGTAGGAATCTAACAATCGATTGGAACATAGCGATAAAGGGTATACTTAAAGTTTCGTCGGACGACCGCACAGAATACAAGCGTTTATCTAAAATAAGAGACGGAGAAAGAGATCTCAAATACTGTAAAAGAGTTTTAACGAGGATAATAATTGGTCCAGAAAAAGCTTGAGATCAGTCATGCCCGTCAGCCATCCTTTTTACATCCAGACATGACAACTCATACGTTACAAAGAGGAGAATCTCTGGTTATTCGTGCCGTCAGGGGTATAACATTTGGAAGAAATGGGTCTAGTCCACAGTTTTACCGCCTAATAGTGACGATACCTGAAAAAGTGACTGAAACTGGATAAAAATCGAAATCTGATTAAATAAGGAAAAAAATTTAGAGGTATAATTTTGCATAGAGTACGGTAGATACCAGAATTTTAAAAAATCACAGGACGACGACGACGACAACTAAACAAACATGAAATACATTAAGATCACAATTCAACTACGTCTCTGTTTCCAAGCTTTAGAATGCAAAGCTTGTAACTTAGTACGACAACGACTAAGAGTACGTTTGTGTGGACTGGCCTTTTGCAGGGAATGTGATAGCAAGTGGACAAAATATACTTCTTATGGAGAGACAGACTGTCTTAAACATGCGGTAGAGGCAACTGAAGTGGAAGCCACTACAGACGAACTTAAGGTGATTGGGAAAGCAATTGTAAGGTTAGGAATTAACGATTTATCAGCGCTATATGGAGTTTCGTCTCATGAGATCATGACAAAATATGTTTGGCCGCTTCTAAGCCATTTTCAACTCAGTCTGAAAAAGATTTGGCGAATGAAAGTATTGCAGAGCTAATGAAACAAATTACTCCTAATGAATCACAAACTGATCAATGGGAAAAGGTAACCAAACTAGATCAGCAGATGATTCAACACTCAGTTACTAACGACAGTCAAGTAAGTTATCTAGACTTGGAAGCAGAAGAATGCACGTCAAATAAGATGGAGGAGGAAGACGACAATGAAGAAGATTCAAAGGTGGTGAAGACACAGGAGGCGAACTCATTTCTAGGCAGTGTTTGGTCGGACTCAGATATTAAGACTTAATTTAAAACAAGCCAAGATCTAATGAACCATATTTTTTAGCTATCGCCACACAGTTTCAGCAGTACAGAAAAGTAGCAAAGAAGAGGGCTATTTTAACTATTCTGCACAGGAGTTTGTTACTTAACTATCTAACTGTGGAAAGTCAAATTTTCCAGATGATTGTTTTCAACATTTCACATTCTACTCGCTATCTAAAAAAACTGTGGTCTGCGCTGAAAAACAATATGAGTTTGTTCCTAAGTTAACACAGAAAGGAGAAGTATGGCTTGAGTTGGACAATCAAACCAGATTTAGTTTTCTAAGACGACTGACAACTGACGAGAGAGTAGAAATAGATAAACTTTCCGATCCCTTCGTAGGTACACCTCATAGGGAACTGGTCACTATAGGAGGTATGAAATACAAATGAGCTCATTTTAGAATATTCAACTCGGTTGCGAATTATAAGTGCAAGTTACGCCTAAATCTTCGAATCTTAGCGACCAAGAAAAAAGATCCCTCATTGCTATATTTTTCCTTGGGCGAAGACTTAGCGCAACTAGTTATAACAAACTCAGAGCAATGGGTACAGTTCTCACAGTACAAAGAGAATAAGCACAACACTCTCTTTTGAACATGCAATGGAAGTAGGATCGGATTTTTCAGAGGAAAGGATTTTTGGCACTCTTTAGCTGATCAGAGTCACTATTGTTCGCCAGATGAGCCAATATCAGACTCAGGGCCCTTGTATGAATTGTATGAAACGTGCAGTTTCCTTCCAAAAGGTTCACTTTTTAACATTAGAATGAAACCAGAGCATCTGACAGTTTTCTGTTGGTCAAACGTCTACGAATTTGAGAACGGAAGTAGGGTGCATTTAAATTGGTTGAACAAAGAGCTATCTTGTGACACCCCACTATACAGATTAAGACAAGAGATTTCTCTGTGCTTTGGTCCAATACTTTATCGTTTCAGAGACATTTATCTAAATCTCACCATCACAAAATGTGTGGTTCTTAAATTTGTCAGCTGCAAAACATTTCAGTATGAAGAGAACAGTAATCAAATACATACAGAATTCAACAAAAGCTCTTACAGATTAGCAGTCAAAGACAGACCCATAATGATAATTATAGCACTGGATACATTTGACCTCTTTCACCTACAGAAATGTGAACACTCGGATGATATGATTAAGTCATTGACAGTTAAAAATAATAAAATGATAAACCTTGTCTAGTCACTGTCTCCACGCCTTTGGTAAAAACACACAAGAAACAGAATAGAAAATAGTCGCTTATTTGGCCAGTAACAGAGAATCTTAAAGTACAAATATTCACTATTATTCAGAAACAGTTCAACTTGGCATTCAAGGAATTTACCCAAGTTATGGGACTGATAGAGGCAAAAATAATTATCATATATACATATATATATGTTACACACACAGTAGTGAGTGTGTTCTGACTGATTTTATTACATTGTTTTATGTTGATGGTTGTGATAGATATATGTTCATACGGATTATTATCCTTCCTTTTACCAGCCTTTAGGGCTGATGAATTGGCTCCGAATCGTTTTTTGTATGATGTCCTGTGCGTATTGCTATTGTTAAGATGGCAGCCGAAAAGACCTTTGTCCGCCACATTATAGATTGTATTGGTAATTTATCAAGACTAAATTAATTTAGTTTTGCCTTTGACAGGTATGACAAACGAACCTATCAATGTACCTCCTCAATTCAGGGTGGTGGTAGCGTGCTTGCATCGTCATCCGCAGTCTTTTAGGATAAATCAGTACTTGAACCACTGAATAGTCGGCTTTAAAATTCTACTGGCTAGCGCTACCTTCATTGCATACGCCTGTCATCATCGGGCTTTACATTACATATGATGTTGTCAACGCCATCTAATGTCTCGTAAAAGTTTTGAAATGGATGTTTGCATAATAGTCCTTGCAGATCTTGATCTTTTGTCTGCTCTCTCATTATATACTCATAATTGAGAGGGTGCTCACTTGCATTCCATAGCTGTAAACAAGTCTAAATCATCGATTAGACTGCGAAGCGTATCCTCAGGTTCGATACTGTTCCCCTTGGCGAAGTACGATTCAATTTCTTCACTGAAATGATTGATCCAAGACAAATTTACGGCTAAAACATTATGTTCACCAGGAGTGTAATGAAAACTGGGAGAATTTTTCTCAGCATGACATTTTCCATGTAAGACACGATGAGATTGCAAGTTTTCACAAGTTAAATTTGTGTGATGAGTGTAAATAAGAATCTCACTTCCAATTATCAAAGAACTTGATTCTTTTAAGGTATAACAATTGAGTGAAGTTCTTTCTCCAGTGTTATGTAGTTTCTCTGCGCAGTATTCATTTTTTTGAATAATATGCAACAGGTACTTTGCCTTGCATAATGGAAGCTCCCATTTGGAAGTCAGATGAATCCGTGTACATATGAAACGGTTCATTATGGTTTGGATATGCACATAGTGCATCCATTGATGTGAGCACTTTCATACGCTGAAGTGTCTTGTCCATTTCATGTGTCCAGATAAATGTTTTCTTACCCCTTTGCTCTTTTAACAGTTTTAAGATGTGAGCCCTACTTGCCATATCTCTATAATATTTTGCCATACCAATGAATATCCGTAGTTCTGCAATGTTTTTGGGATTATCCATTTTGACAATGACATCCATTTTATTTGCCATGATTTAAATCCGAATCCTCTTGGAGTTAACCAATAGCTTAGCCAGTCAGTTTTTTGACGGCCATTCACATTTAACCGGATTAATTGCTAAACCATTATCAGTTATTCTCTTCAAAACTTTATCTATTGTTGCTACTTGTTCTTCCCATGTACGCGAGAATAAAAACAATAACTTAATAAATTACCACTAAACAAAACAATGTGGCAGACAAAAGTTTTTTCAATCGCCGCAAGCAGCAATGCCGCTACTGGGCGGCGACGCCATAGCGTCCTTCAGCAATGCTGGTAGGAGTAAGACCATAGTCTTCACTCAATTAGAACATGTAATTAGTAATCTAATCTAACTAAAGATAAAAATAAATCAGTATAACCTTAAGAACCGAAAACCCGATGAGGCTGTAGTCGATAAACAGCGTCTGTCTTGCCGCATCCCTACTAACGTAATCAACTCCGCATTCCTAAAAACGATCATCTTATCTCAACTTGAACTCCTACAGACCATGGTCATCCTGATAGGAGACGCCTGTTGAAGTAGAGATTGGCTGGTATCCCTTGGTTAAAGCCGAATCTCGTTATTTGGGAGGTCGTTCTCCGATTGGACTGCATAGGCGAACAGGCAATAAGAGTCGCCTTCGCTCCTACTTTCCCGCCAGCATGAAGACAGTGGTTGGTAAAGATGCGAACCAAGGATTCCACTCTATCCTCGGGATAATCCACATATGACATGAGATGCTCTAAGTAAAAGTCATCGAGTGCAACCAGTGTAGAAATTGGTCTCGCATCTGGTTCTTTCTGATAGACATTGACCAGGTAATCCGAGTGGAGTCGTCCAGCGCATTTGTCATACTGCCTAGGAGCTCCGTCAGTCGAAAAAAGAACACCATCGAGAAAGTACCGGATGAGCAGTCGGACTTTCTAAGTATGTCTTTCAAGTTGCAGTTGAAGAGCCTGTGTTGAGTTGGGACAATAGAAGTTAGTGAAAGTAAGCATTTCCTGTTGGGTCTCCTCCCTCCCAGATACCGTCGAGAAGGAGAATAAATGTGCTGAGGCGACTTATTGTCTATCCGTACAAAATCTATCAAATTAGTTGCGGAACTTATGTATGTTAGTGCATTAAACGTAAGCTTTTCATTAGCTACTTCAATTGCCCAGGGACCTATCAAGTCCACTCCACCTCCTCAGAAGCTTGTCTTCAATTCTCGTTCTGGCAGCATGCCATAACCTGATCCTTCTAGTTGGATCCTTTGACAGGTATCACAAACGAACCTATCAATGTGCTTCCTCAACTCAGGGTAGTGGTAGCGTGCTGCATCGTCATGCGAGTCTTTTACTCCCTGGATGATTCAGTACTTGATGGATCCACAGGATAGTCGACTTTGAAATGCTTCTGGCTAGCGCTCTTAACCAAACCATGCAATAAAGTAGTCGCTGTGTAACATACCAATTCATCATCACTGACAATTGATCTGTCTCACAACATTCTTGTTTCATGAATGCCCTTTATATCATGAATATGATAGCATTTTCTAGAATCGAGAATGTTCTTTTTTCAAAGCAAGGATTAGAAGTTCAACATGGTGTTGATGCTGTAAGCTAGATTAAAGTGAGTGAAAAATTGCCTCTGTTGCTTAATGATAAACTGTATCACAAACAAAATGTCAAAAGTAATTTTGATAACTATGAGAAGATCACCACATTATTTTTCCTTTTATTCTACATGAATAAATTATAAATCTTAATGTATCGATCGATAGAATAGGCCAAAAGCGAAAAAATGAAAATCTGTAATGAATTTTTGGGACGTTCCGCGATTGACATAAAAAGGATGATTAGTATGATCTCTGAGAATAACTTTTACATGACACAAGTAAAAATGAGCAAACAGCAACCATCCAGTAAAGCATATTTACTTATAACTGCTAAAATATCATCACCTCTAAGAAGTTTTCATTGCCAATAACTATTTTTTTGCTTTGAAATGACAGATTTTTTGCATTTTTGACAAAGTTGAAAATTTGATGATGGGGGAGTAAGTATTGTTTACAATAGCTAGACCTTAGAATACGAAACTGCCTCCTAGATATGAATCAGTTTAATGCTCATTTAATTATTCAAAAGTGATGTCCATTAATTAAACATCATCAACTGAGGTCTATATTGAAAAATAATTGTTTACGTAGGAAATTGTGAATTCATAAGAACTCAGATACAGTCATCAATAAGTGATCTTATATTGAATTAAATGACTTGCTTATTCTGCACATGATACGTATTGAAGTTGGCTCCAACCACAATGTGTTTTACTATTGGATTGTTTCCCTACACGCTGAATTCAGTCGCGATCTACAGTAATGTATGCAAAACACCTTTGCACGAGCACTCTCCTATTAAGAGAGAAGTGCATAAAAAATTGCTACAAAAGCTATATCCGAAAGTACGATCAGGTAAAAAATTCAATTTTGGAGATAGAGCCATCATCTCGATGATCGCAAAAAGGCTCCAACATAAGAAAGCCATCGCCTGTGCCTTCCCCTATATGAACAATAAGAAGCGCCTCGACATGTACATCCCTTTGCACCATGAAGTATCCTGGGAAAAGGGAAAAAGATACAGATATTCTTCTTTCAGTGCGACGAAGTTATGAGTGGAGATACTAACGTCGAGCTCTCGGACATTCACGCTTCTGTACTCGCATCTCCGAAGGCCCTTCTTCAGGCTTTTATAATGAGCCTAAAGGAGGACTACCTCTGGAGGAAGGTAATCTACCTAAAATTAAGCCTCTTTTCTTAGAGGCAATGGAGTACTTCTAGGGGTCGGATCTTTTCCCAACATCCGGAGACATCAAGTAACTTCGAGATCTCATAGGTATCGACGATGACGATGCCCCAGTCCCCGAGAATATACCTACTCCAACAAGCAAGAACCAACCTGAATCGATCAATAATGCTTGGGGTCACGATGGGTTACTTCATCGTTGATCTAGGGCAGTTCTTAGCAGCTCCCTAAGATTAAAATTTTTGAATGCCTTCAACCCTGATGAGGTTGAAGTATTCAATATCCTTTATCCTCGTGAGTACATCGAAAAAATACATCTCTCTGCCATCATTGCACACATCTCTGGAGATCCTGTGTCATATGGTCTTTTTCTCAGGGGGATTGGTGTGTGGTTTTTAATGGCAACTATCAGTGAGTCGCAGCGTAGGAATCTTTGGTAATTAAAAGAAGTCGATCCATTTTCTGGTGCCCCTTTTCGTCTTAACAAACTGATGAGTAGGAATATGTTCGAGGATATCCTGTATGCCATGGAATACTACACCCAAAATAATTATTTATCCTAAAAAGACAAGTTTTTCCACATCCGAGGTCTGATTGATGCTTGAAATGAGAACATGGGTCTTACCTTTGATCTACGATGGATGCCTTGACGAGTCCATGTCTGTGTGGTACAACCCTGTTATTAGTCGAGGATTTATGTTTGTTCCATGGAAACCTCATCCATTCGGATATGAATACCACATAATCTGCGACGGTGAGTCTGGGATTATGTTTGCAATGGAACTTTTTGAGAGAAGTGATATCCCTT
>JALLAW010001085.1:0-10141 GCA_036939535.1 Cyclotella kingstonii | reverse complement strand
CCGATCAGCATTATGCATACAGGCATTGAACCCATATGGGTCCTGCCAGTATATAAACTGAACCAGTATACATACTGGTACCAACATGAACATTGAAGAATTTGATTGGTGCTAGCATCCTACTCATATCTGATATGTATATGCTTAGATTAAAAACTGGCGGTTTATGACTCAATAAAATATAGAGGACATATACGTCGTTGGAGAACACTTTAGTGACCTTTGAATAAACACAAAATACAATGTAAAAATGATCAATTTATTGAATTTCTTCAATGATACTGTATTGTTAGAATAATATTGTGCACTAAGAAGAGTGAGAATTTTCGTCATTCCTTCATTTCTGTTGTTTGAGTGTTGAATGAGTCCCATTCATACAAAAGGTCTGCGTACAACTAAAAAACTTGGGGTTGGAATTCTTTTGTATTGCTGGGGACTATTGAAAGAGATATTGTCAAATTAAATAATTTGTCTGTGCCTAATAATTCAGCTTTTTCTCAATGACTAGTCCAATGACTAAATTCTATATAAGATTGAAAGCATTATGAAAATCTATTTCATAGAGTTGAACAGCTAAATGCATGGGAAAATCAATATCCCAGGCTTTCCAACTCGTTATTGTGCATCTAATCATTTGCACTTCTTCGCATGAATATAAAATTGCGCCAAGGAATTCTGGGAGTCAAGCCTAGGGTCACCCAAAAGGCATCCGAGAAATAGGCATTAAGCGATTGTAAAACTCAATAAATTTCACAAGGCATCACAAATTCCAGCTGATGATTGCCATGCGGACTTCATCCAAACTGCTCTTGCTATAAACCATACCACTAGAATTGTCTTTACCCAAGTTTTCATTATTTCAGTTGTAGAGCCTCCTTTGCTTCCCCCCCACCTTTTTCTTGTATCATTATAATTTTACTTTTTGAATGCATCATCTTGTTTTGAAAAGGAAATTTTGTCTCTGTTCTGAGCAATAATTCATGCGTCTACTCATGATCAAGGCCTATATATTTCTTTACTGTTTGAGAGATATTCGTTTATAGATTTATGATCTTGCCTCATATTCTATTAAAATTACATAAAAATTGACTGAACTTTAGTTGCACCTGTTTCATATCAAAAATAGTGACATCAGATGAATCTTTTGCTAATGAACATATGAGGCCTAGTTGAAACAAAAGCAATAAGTAAAATAGCCAAATATTGTTCAAAATTTACTGCAAGAATTAAGTGGCTACAGTTGCCTTAGTGTACTTCAGTGAGATACAATTGTAATGCCCACCTGACGTCACTCTAGCTAATGCATACGTCAGGGCCATCACTCGATGAGCGATTAGCGAGTGCTAATGCCTCAGCAGGGGAACTACACGATGTGCTACTTCCCCCAGAGAAGCCTTTCTGGTTTCCGACAGTTGGATCCAGATTGGTTCGTGAAAGTTCGCGCGTATTTGCCTATCTTCTGATTGTATATCTAGTAGTACCTTCATAATTTTAAGAATTAATTTTCTACAACTCGATTAACTAGACTATTGTACTAAACTACAGTCATCAAGACGCTCGGTCTTGCAACAATGACGCTTTAATTGAAATTTCACTGCTTTAAAACTTGTCGAATGTGTCCCCAAATGATGAAGCACAAACACGTCCTCTATATTATTCTCTCCTCCGCCTGTAGTCTATGATTTCGTCAACGATGGATTCTTGGATGGCCTTTTGTAGGCGCAGTACTCAAAATTGCACTGAGATTATCTGTTAGTGGAGATTTCGAGCTGATAAACTTCTAGAACTCGTTGATGCCATTGCTGGAGTTAATTGACAGCATCACAGTAGGGATGGTTGTTGTATGTTTGATGACATTCAAAATGTAGACTGGTGGCAATGATGGAGTCTTATACGGCCACACTGATGGTGAAATATTGCAAGGAAGATTTGCTTATTCTCATTCATGCTATCCAACATGCTGTCATGTCATTTGATCGTTGTAGACAGTCTTAAAATATTGGTCATTCATGTAAAAAGCCATTATACTGTTAGAAAATATTTCATCTTAAGTTAAAGCTTTGCTTTTACTTATTCTTTAAAATCTTCCATTGTGTCATCTTAGTTTAGACTTTGACATTTGAGAAAAAAGCAAGAGTAGGAGTCAAACCCCCAGATGACAGTAATCGAAGATTTTTACAAAAATAGAGAGCGCTGCTATACCTCTAATCATAGTCACGCATCTATTTTATAGTGGTCAAAAACGTAAGAAAAAATACATTGAGTATATTGTTCTATACATAAATCAATGATATTAAGGATAGTTTATAATTATAGGCGTAGATAAATAAAGACTACCTCTAGATGTTCGACCAACTTAAACAGTGTCCTAAAAGCATGAGTTAAGTTGCTCAAAAAATTTGCAGATATGTTTGATTAGCAAAATTTTGTGGCTTTTATATATATACCCCTAAAATTTACGTTTCTTGTTGGAGGATGAGAGTCAAACTGATCCCCAATTTATTAGTTTGAACTGCACCTTTAGTTTTTAGCTGGATCATTTTAATCAGAAGAGACTTAAAGTTTAAACTCTTCATAAATGATCTTGATGAGTTTCAAAAGTATAAACAATTTATCAACGGTTCTGAATAGTCATTAACTATTTAAACATATTTGCTCAAGTTTATGGGTTTATGTTTTTTGACGTCAAAATTAGTAGTAAATAAAATTCCTACCATATGAGCTATACGCTACAAATGCATTATATCATACAGCAACGGATAATTATGTGAATTGAATTCCGATAAATGGTAAGCAATTAAATCTATACTTTTATCATTTTATGTCGAATATTGACTGAAAAGTCAAAAACTTGAGGGCGAAATGCCTCTTTTATGCTTACAAGAGGGACCTGAGGTGGTACAATAACACCGATTTTCGACATTGGATTTTGAATCTTTTGTTTGCTAAATGATAAATAAAACAGGTTAAGAAGCCTTCTTTTCTCTGATAATAAAACTGTAAAGAAGTGTAATGAGTAGCATGAAGTAGAACTCTAAATGAAATATTATTATTAATCTCCTGATGAATGTTCTTACCTAAACTAAATATGAAATATACTAAAGTACGGAAACAGAGATAAGAAAATGGACTGCTTCCTTCACCAGAAGCGGGCATGATCAAAATTAAGGAATGTAAGAGCAGGCAGAGCGTGTAAAATTAGATTTGGTCCCTAAACAGCAAAGATAATCATTACATAGAAATCAGTAAAAATATACGGAGGAACTATTTTAGAGGAGGACAAAACAGTGGGCTATAATTCGGAAGGAGTCACAAAACACATGAGGGGTCAAAAAGGAGTGAAACTGAGAATGAACGAAGGAGGAATACAAGGTGAAGAGTTGGACAATCAATTCAGAAGAGAAAAAGAGGTTTCAAACAGGTCATAAAAGAAAGAATAAAAAAGATGAAAAATTCGCGTCAGGAGAAAGGAAAAGCCAACTAAAATGTTTCAAAGGAATACCTATGGTGCCCAGAGGGACAACTGCTCTTAAGAGACAGTCTGACTCCAATGAAGAAGTAAGAGTTGTTACACTTGAAAGCAAGAAACACCAGTGAAAAAAATAAAGAGGTAATACATTTTTATCTAAGATAATTATGATCAAGAGAACAAAACATAACAAAAGATAAGTGGAAAACTACTTAACAAGTAAGAAGAAATAATTGAAATAGTTAAAGATCCAAACACACAACTCATCTCAAAAAGAGAGTGCGGAAATTCTCATGTCACATCTAGAAAAAACTTGCCACAATATGCAATGTACAATACAGAAGTCTTGTATATACATAACTGCATGATATAATTTTATCCAATCAGAGACAGTAAACTTATATAAGCTTCTGCAGTTCTGTCAAATGATTTAGAGACAGAGGAGATTCTGGAGGTGGTGAAAGAGGCTCATTATGTTGAGGATGTACAAGTCAAGTATAAATTGTTGCAAGTCTTTGAAATCCTTCAGATTATAGTATTTGTTGATACATTGAAGGAGAAATGACTAAGATACTTAGTAAAGAAATAGGAATAAATAAATTGCTGAAGAAGACATTAAAATTAGCCAAAAATGAAATAAAATTCAGTTTCATTCAAGGAATTCCCCCATGAATGCCTTGCAACATGAAATTGAAAATGAGGGCAGGCATAGCTACGTTCAGACTAACATTTTGTATTCATGTATTAAAATTTGATGAAAACAATTTTGACCATCGGCCACAATCGACCATAAGTCAAGGAATTTGAAATGAGAAATGGAAGAACTGTGCTCTCTATCTTAAAGTACCAGACAGTTTGGGTCTTGAATGCAACAAAGAAAACTACATCAGAAAAAAATCATAAATGTTTATGAGGCACATTGGATTTATTCAGGTCTTGGGTCTCTTACTAGTTGACAGGGAGGATAATAGAAAGTATTGACCTGGTGAGGAGGGTTTTCAGGGGGAAGAGGATCTCTCAGGACATATAAATTAAAAGTAGCATAGAAGGCACCAAGAGGGCAATCAATCTACAGAAAAAAAGGTTTGAAGATGACATGGATGAGGTTGAAAGCAATAATATGGAAAAGGGGACCCTACTACTGAAAAACAAAATTGATTAGTGTAAGAGGATGATGATAGGTAGTACAGGAAATGATGGAGGAGTAACGGAGGTAGGTAGGGAATCAGACGATGGGAAGCAAGAACAACCTGAGCATGGCACAAATCAGTCTAGAAAGGTCAGCTTAGATGGAGACAAAATCAAAACGGGGGATTTTATGAGGCTCAAAGAAAAAATAGCAATGAATAATCAAAAAATAAGACTCTGCACAAAAAGAGGGAGACAAGACAAAGGATGTGAAGGCAAAAACATATGGTCAGAAGATAAAATGAATAAGTACTCTTGCATAGATAAAACGAAAGCAATGGAAAAAAATTACTAAGAAGAATGATCTGAACCATGCTAATGGACTGATAACTTGGGAACTCGGGCAAAAGAGGAAGTATTAAAAAAGAATAAGGCAGAAAGGATCAGAAGATGATATTGAGTAGATAAAACTATTTATTCTGATGACTTCAGAGTCCAACTGCAGACCTGTTGCTTGTAAAGTCTCACTTGAACATTGGAATCTTTGTTTAGTTCAACACACCAATAAAGCATTATGAATATGGATAAATACACTTTTAGACATACCTGAGGAAATCATTGCCAAGTACAAACTTGAAGAGATGGTTGATAATGGCTAAGTTTTCTGAAATCAGAACATTAGTGTATGGTATGCCTCAAGTAAGCATTTTAGCCCAAGGACTGTTACAAAACATTTGGAGATTTGGGATATGTGCCGCATTATATGAGGCTCATACATTTCAGCCTCATGATGAACGAGTTTGCAATGAAAGAAACTCATCAACAAGTAATGGATCATTCCAGCAATTAAACAAATGGAATAATGTTTGAAGTCCACCAATTGAATTAATTGATTGTATGTGAATCTATATTTGGAACTTTGAAAACTAGAATTTAAAAGTCATTAATCACTGTAAAATATTTGACTGAAATATCAAACATTTGAACATAGTTACCATTTACCAGCAAAACATGCATATGTAATTCATTAGAATACTCTGGTAAAAGCATATTCTGTTGTGTAAATAAAAACGAAGTTGTCCCACATGTGATTCATCATATTTATTAAATCCATATGTGTAGATTACAAGGCGCAATTATCGTTCTTGATCCATGAGGGAGAGAAATATTTCTTAAGGGAATGTACCATACGTTTGATGAATCTCAATCTTACATGTTCTTAATGAACAAAAATAGAGGTTGGGCTAGTAGTAAATGAATTTTATGAGATGGCATGTGCTTGTATAAAGTTATCTAGATGATTCACCATAACGGGATTAATTTCAAACTACAGTCTACTGTAGCAATCCTTACAAATGTGGCAAGCTAGAACCATCATTGCATATTTTTGATACTTCCTCCAATTCTACTCCTAAAAATGGAGCCCAAGTAGGGTGAACTCTACGTGGGACGAACTTGTTAGCCTCATTGGCCAATTCAAAAAGAGATGGGCATTTTGGTCTCCTCTTTAATGTCATGCCTACATGATGTAGTTCATTCGGCCGAAGACATCCTTTCCGTCCATTGCATTTTCTACAGGAGGTAACCGTGTTCTCCCTTATCATAAGTACCGGTAAAGATAAGTTGTGATTCAAATGTAAACAGTAAAGACTATAAAGAAGAACTGACTTACCATGTGAGTTTGCCACCATGACACCGAGGTTCTAGATGGTCTAAAGAAAGCTCGGCAGTTCGAAACAATCCACTACAGTACTGACATCTATAACCATCACGTAAGAAAACATTACGCCTCGTGAATGCAGGCTTCTTAAATCCAACCACAAAACGTATATGAGTTGAGGCCTTGCATGTGAACCAAAGACTAAACACAAAAGTGCTGAGTGCTGCTTACCGTCTTGCCCAACGGAGCATACTCTCTCAATGCAATCACACTGGGAACAGGCATATTCAAACTCACTGCTCTGATGACTACGTTGGCATAAACATCTACAACGACTGCCTTTCCACCGAGAACTGCCTTGACAGTATCCTGCCATGACCATACGCTAAGAGGCAGCATTCTCAATGGCTATTTTCCGATTTTCATCATCGTTTCACACAGTTGCATCAGATTTCATTATGAATCAAAGAGCTAAATTTGGCAAAATACTCGGATGGAAATTCTCTTACTGAAAGGTGAACATACCTGATAATCTGCATTTAACACTAATGCAGGATGCCTCTCTAACTTTTTCAAGGCTTCTCCGCAATCTTTTACAAAGATGCCATCAGCATTTGGAGAATGATCCAAGGAATCATCTGAAACTATGTCGAACATGTCATCTGAAAAAACAGATTGTACATGCTGTGCCAATTCTTCCTCAATGCTGGGAGTACTCTTTTTTGGATCTGTCGGAATCAGAAATCTTTTTCGTCCTTTTCGCATAGATGGTTTTATTTTACTCCGTTTAGATCTAGGCTCAATAGCACCACTGTTGCTTTTATTGATAGCGCTCTCTTCAGTCGAATCATCTGGAAAAATTTTGTACTTGAGAAAGCTGTTGCAATCGCTCTTGTCTAATGAACTCGTTGCTGCCAACGGAATCAGTTGAAACAGACATGAATTCGATTAGCATTGAAGTATTGATGAGCCAGATCATTACAACAAATCCTTGATAAAAAACCAAATCTATCAAGTAGAATAATCACGTTGGCCAATAAAATCTTGTAAGGTACGTAAAAACTCACCTTTATTTCTAGAATAATTTATGGCTAGCGGGTGAAATTCAATGAAGACCGCCGACTTGGTCTGCTGCAGCAGGTTCAAAAGAATTAGTACGATGAATGTGTTCCAAAAAGAATTCTTAGATGGCAGCATATTTCGCTGTAGAAGATACCGTCGACGGATGATTGTGCGACGAAATTGTCTTAGCGTCATAGTTCCTGTAGATTAAAAAGACGAAATACTGTCAAGTCTTTATCGCTAGAAAGGTACCTCTTCGCGTTCGGCAGCTGTTCAACTTTAGAATGGTTGCTGTCGAGCAACGAAAGATGCCATTGCGTCGTTGTTAAATACTCGCATCTTCAATGCTTCCCATTGATTCGATTTTTTTCCTCTAAGTGGGATAACACGACACTCTCATATTTTTTGTAGATTCGTAGGTGTTGCAATGATGATGACAGAGAATTTTGTTCTTTCAATCTTCCTCGTTAGTACAACATCTTCTACTAATTCCATTGTAAGACAGTGGATTCATTTCCGAGACAGATGTCAACAGAACAAAGAAAACTAGCGTGTTGCGCCGCTTGCAAGCATTGGCAAGATCTCTTTTTTTATAAATCCAAGTTTATTTAGGTTTTTATCGATAAGTCGAGTATGTAAAATGTTAAAAAAATGTGTGAGGTAAAAAAAATTTGAGTTAACCCTTCTTGTGCCTACGTAAAAATAGGTAATATGGTCTCGCTTTTGGAGGCCTTAATCTCAGGGTTCAATATCCTACTTGCTGTACAATAGGACTATTTTATCTACGATATAGTAGTACTATACTATACTATATATATTAGTCCCTATTAGCTGTGCACCGCAAAATTGTCCATTTAGGGAAAGGTCCAATAGCGTAGCGGCACTGTACCATTATTCCCTGTACTGTAAGAGTATTATACAGTACTTACTATATAGTACTCCTACTATACTTTTATCTCCTTTACGATCCCCATCATCATGATACCATCGCAGACATCTTCCTTTGTGTTTTCTTCGCTCATGCTACTCTCCCTAATTTTGTTCCTCTGCATATTGATTCCCAGTAGCAGCCTCACCGTGCTCTCTCCAGACACGATTGTCGCGAGCAAGTTTTCCATGGTAGCTCGCCGAGACTTTATGGGACAATTCATTACCTACTCCTCCTTGATGCTCGTTGATCCCCTTCCAGCTCTCTCCGAAGATAAGTCAACTATAGAGCAGCAACAGAAGCAACAAAGGCAATTAGTGCAAGAGGCATTCTCGTCCATCCGCGATGATCTTACTTTGTCGACGGGATTGGTTCCCACGCTCCAAAGACTCATAGACGAAGAAAGATACACTGAAACACTGCAGTATACAAAAGAAAGCGATGCGTACTTCCGTAAGGGAAAATTAGGAAAAGCAAGAAAGTTGCTAACAGACCCACATTGGAAGGGAGAGGCTATTTCGATGAGCAATGCTGTAAGTTGAGCGAGTGGAACAACTTCTCCTCGAAATAGTACATTTGAAAGAGAATAAGGAGACCTTGTATTTTTGGAAGGATATCTTTGTTTGTTTGTGTATGAATGGATGAATTTCATAAAACTATCAATGGCTTCAGTTACTGTCTCATCAAAAAGAAATGTTTCATCCACATCTCTAAAGCTATTTTTCTTTTCCTCTATTCAAGGTCACATTTGACCTAATTGGCATCAATCGTGCTTCCCGAGCAGGAAAAGAAAATAAAGAAGAACAATTGCGATATTTGGACAACTTGAAAACAGACATACTTAACTTTTTAAATTTGGAGAGCACAATCGTTGTTGTCATCTGATTGGATTCAAATGAAAACTGGGCACAATTTTATCATGATGATTAACAGGAAATGGAATGCTTGTATGCAAAATACTGGTCGAGACTAATTAGTGGAATCAAGATCAAAAGGCTCATTAATTTTTTTGAATGTTGTGTTTATTATTGACTTCACAACACCCCTCACTTTCATCTGAAAAGGTACATGTTCACTTTAACAGTTAATGTTTGCTACAGGCTGTTAATGGTCCAACTATAATGTGACTCAATATTTGTATTATTTCTTCTCCCCCATATTACTGGAATTGAGACTTCTATGTTGAGACAGAATGGTCTTTCACAACATAACAGATGAAACATATGGAAAATTCATTTATTTGTATACGCAATACCTTGTGTTACATAGTGTGTGAGTTTTTAAGACTTGCTGAAGCATCATCAGAATTAGTTGTACAAAAGAAAGATAGATAAAAAAGGACACAACTCCTCCAAATTGAATTGTCTATCATATGACACATAATTTTAAGCCGTCCAAGTCATCATTTCCAACCAGTACATATCTTTTTTAGCATGATGTGTCTTCAGTGTAACATTTTATGTCCCAGCTTTTTACTGAACCTTCCTTGCACTACTCTTAGGGGAGGCCATGGAAGTGAATCTTTTCACAACAGGCTTCAAGGGTATGGTGCAAGTAGAAACTGAGGTTGATAGGCATTTGATCCTTTTTGTATCCATCACTGACCATCATTTACTCCAGTCAAATCAAGTAAAATATACAGGATCCTCGTGCTTTGAATAGCCTAGTTTTACATAGTGATAAACTCAGTATCTGCTGTATGGTAGTATTATTGGAGATATTCCAGCACAGTAGAATATTTCTATGTCTACTTTATGATCTGTCTAGAAGTAGAATTGTAGTTGACAGCCAGACTCAATAGAACTGGACTGATTCAATACTGAAGAATATGGATGCTGGTACAAGCAGCATCTAAAAAGACGTTTGTCTATCACATTATAAAATAGCTTAAGTG
>JALLAW010001084.1:0-10157 GCA_036939535.1 Cyclotella kingstonii | reverse complement strand
TACTACAACTAAAATAAGTGGAGTCAAAGTTGTGTACATTTGCTCGGGACTGTTGACAGACAAATACAGTACATCAATGAGAGACTGTCATTTAATTTAAGGCAGCATTGATAGAAGAAATGATAAATTCACAGTTTTAAGTCAATGCTATGAGTTCTTGCAGTGACACTAGGAGCATCTACCATTTAGACAGAGGAATGAATTTATAAGAGAGCTGTGTTTTCATAACATTTAGTGTGAATTAAATAAAGGTTAATGGTGAAGGAAGCGCATATTAGTTGATAGGAATTGGAGAAGTATGCTAGTACACACAGGATACCAACTACCATAACTTGACTTGTCTAATTGATAAATCTCAGTCAATTGGTGAATGCTTCAATGTAAGAAGTTTAAGTCATTTTGTATCTAGCATATAGTATCGGATAGTTGTTTGATGGAAGTAACAGCTTTACCAGAAATGTAATGTACTTTCATTCTTAAATGCACTTTTCATGTATCCAGAAGATGATGGGAAAATGAGACTGGATTACAAAATATATAAGTTCAGATGATTTTTTTCAAAAAGCTCTCTATTCTACCAAGCAGAAAGGTTAAGTAGAAGAAATTATGGAATGATTTCACCAGCTCTTTAGATTGTTTCATGACATTGGTGTTATGATCAATGATAATCTGTGTAATCACCTTTCTTTGCAGTATCAACAGAGCATATTTTTAATATAAACCAAGTAAGATACATATTTCCTTGAAACAAATAAAAATCTCACATAAAATAATTAATGACTGCATCACAAACAGGGAAGAATGACTCTGTTCAATTTCTTAGAGTAGATAAAAATATTGCCTTTTGAATTCTCGAGATGTTTTAGTTTTCATCAATATGATAAAATTTGTTTATTGTTTTAACCAAAAAAGAGTTAATAAAGAACATAGATCATAGATAACATCTGCCTTGCTTGACGCAATATCTAGAGATAATAAATGACACCAAATTTAAAAATGATAGTTGTATAAAGCAAAGGCATAATACAGAATATATCTGGGTTTGGTCTCATGCTACTATATACTTTAACAAAATTTTAATGCAAATAAATGGATGCGAGACCAAAATACATCTTGTTTGCATTTATTCACCAACTCAAACTCCACACTTGCACTTACATGATATAATGTTTCCTTTATCTGGTGTCTACCTTCTACTCTCATCTACCACCAAATTCAAAAATGATAGTTGTCCAATGCAAAGGCATCATACAGAATATATCTGGGTTTGGTCTCATGCTACTATATACTTTAACAAAACTTTAATGCAAATAAATGGATGTGAGACTAAATATGATGGTACATCTTGTTTGCATTTATTCACCAGCTCATACTCAACACTTGCACTTTTATGATCTAGTATTTCTTTATCTGGTGTCTACCTTCTATTCTCATATACAACCAAATTCAAAAATGATAGTTGTACAATTCAAAGGCATCATGTAGAATATATCTAGGTTTGATCTTATGCTAATATATCCTTTAGTAAAATTTTAAAGCTAATAAATGGATGCAAGAGTAAATATGATGGTTCATCTTGTCTGTATTTATTCACCAACTCAAACCACACACTTGCACTTATATGATCTAATAGTTCCCTTATCTGGTGTCTACCTTCTATTCTCATCCACTACTCTGTAATTTGTTATTAATATGAATGAATCTCCAAAAAGGATAAGCTGATGGGATTTAATGATATTTAAATTTTCATCCTAGGAAGATATATCCCAACCACATAAGCCACGACAGTAAATTACTTTTTAGACCTCTCCCACTGAAGAATACCGATGATGTTGACGACTTCTGCTGTTGCTGTGAATGTTGCTCCTCCTTCATTGCTCCAACCTCAATCGTTTCTCCCCCACTAACCAGACTCTCACCGTCACCACCGCTTACACTACTACTATTTGCATACTTGTCGATACTCACCATGGTTGGCACCAGACTACTGTTGCTGATTCCTACAGCCTCCATATCGATATCGGTAAAGTTTTGTTCACTGGTGGGAAGATAACTCTCCAGTAGAGCAGGAGTGGGAACTCGTGGGATAAAGCCAGTAGGAGCGGTGGTGCGGCTGAAATGATCAGTGGCTGTGGTTGTGACTGCACTCGTGGGGACGAAACTTGTAAGGTTGGAGTCTTGAGCAAATAGAGCCGTAGGTAGGAGTAAGATGAAGGAAAGAGAAAGTTGAAGAGTTCGGGCAACCATTGTGATGGTGATGATTACGCTATCGTCTAATTTGATGGGTTTTCCTAACAATGATGACAATACTGTTTGTTGGAGTAGACAACTCTCTTTTCTGAACGGACCTCTTTTATACAGACTTACATATAACGGAACTCGTAAGGATGCTGATTGGGAAGCATTGATGATACGACTCAGATTAGAACAATTGCCTAATAAGTACTTATAGGTGAAGTATGTGTGCCAATATTGCACATGCTATGTTTTCTAGTAGGAGCACTATGTACTTCTACTACTACTACTACTGTTTTTATGCATTGATGCCGAGGATAGATAACCTTTTTTCTATCAATGGCAGGGTTTGAAAACGGCTGTAGTGAATTACGGCTTATATGAATTTTAAATTGAGAATTAAAATCCCACTATCGCACCACTATTATTATTCATATGATGATAATGAAGCTAAAACACTTTTTGTCTCAAGACTCTTCGTTAGAAAGAACTACAAGCAAACATGCGGTTGGAAGAAAATTGAGCTTAAGGCCCGAAATTAGTTGCGAAACGTGATCGAAAACTTTTCACTGTAAGGAATATCTGAGTTGTGTAGAAGACCAAATTACATTATGCTTTTTGCCAATTTAATGTTTGTGTAATGATTTTATATACATTTAAAAGTATCAATATAAACATCGCAACGATTTGTCACATTTAATAAGGCATGGTCGACCGAGGAAATTTGGTTGTGACGAAACCGATACATGCATGAAAATATTTCAGCATCATACTAAAATTAATGTTTAATCACACTACCTCACATTCTACATCATCATTAGGTCATTAATTTTACAGAATGGTGGATCTGAATGGTATCTCAAGATGATTTATAGTACGACGTTCATTTATGACCTCTTTTCTCTAGTTTAGCTCTAGAGAGGCACAGCAATTTAAAACATTGTTTTCAAATGTAAAACTATATTTAGTTATGAAGTAAAATTAGTCACACCACTAATATAATTATCAGTTGCAATTTCCCAATTGAAACGTACAATATCAATAATATAACATATAAATGTTACTGACCGGTGCTGCGAACACCAAATAGAGTATGAAAGAAATTTGATCCAACCCAATTGTATGCACTCTTCTTCAACGAGTTGTTCGAAACGCCATGCAATATTTGAAAAGCTTCCTTGTCTTGAAAACTCTTCATTATTTCTTTCTCAGTTAGCGATTCATTGTTGCTTCTCTTGAGTTGTCGACATGCGTAATCAACATCAAACAAAGAATCAAAATACTTGAGCTGAGTATGTAGAGAGGATTCTCCATAGATTGACTTCATTCGCCCATTGCAATTTACTTTGAGACAGCATCCCTCATAAACTGAGAGCTGTCTTGTTTCTAAACAGCACATGGGATCGTCGCAACGGAAATTTCCATCGTAATATAACTTCTGTTGCTTCTTCTTTAAGAGGTTCATTTTGTTAATGATCTTTGAGATGCAGCTCTCAAGCACAGTCTCACCCCAATATTTGGCATTGAGACATTGAGGGTTAGGGCAACTAAGTCCGGACTTGTAAAACGAAACACCATCATCAGTGATATGGCGAAAGACTCCCGGAAATTCAGCCACCTCCTTGCAGCTGGAACAAGTTATGTAGAGCTTTTCCACATCCTTGAATCGCTCTGCATCAGATAGATAAGATGCAGGAGTATAATCCACAAAATTATCCTCATCCGTGACATTGAATGAGACAGAATTGTTATACTTTTTAGCATCCAAACCTAGTTTCTCTGCCAAGATTGCAGGAGATGTACCCTCAATGGGCTCACACAGACGAGAAATGGGAGGAAGAATCTGTTGTGTCAAATACCATTCTATGTCAGGCTTCAACTTTCCATTACTTCGAGCAATGTCGTCTGGGTGCCGAGCACGCTCGGATACGAAGGTTTTTTTATTTGTGCTCTCAATTCCTTCCTGAGGCTCCGTCATGACATACGGGATATGATCTCCAATACTTACTGCTCGATGATCTTGAAGCATCATCTTCGCCACATAAACGTGAGGTAAAGACTTAGAATCAGGGTAATCGTTAGGATGCTTGTTCAAACCCTTGGTAATGATATACTTCTCCAGCGGGAGATTGCCACTTCGCATCTGCTTTGCCACTATTTCCAGGTGATCATGAATATTATTTACAACGATGTCCTTCTCTTGACCGGACAGGATTTGATCAAGAACATATGTTCCAGACTCTTTGGATTGAATACACCAATCACGACGGACTAAGTCCAAACCTTTCGTTTCTTTACCCTTAATTGGCTTGCCGTCTGCTCCAATCGAGAATGTTACAGCAGCATACTTCTTCTTCTTTAGGAGAAGCATGGAACTAAAGACACCATCGATCTCCAGTTCCAGAGTCTTGTAAAGCTTGTTTACTTCATGCTTTACTCGATTTCCAAGTTCCAGCACTTTGAGGTAGTTTTTGGGATCAGTGATACCAGTGTTAATCATGATCGAGTCAGTGTCACCGTAGATTACCTCCAAACCTATCGAGGACTGAGCAAGGTCAATAGTTTTCTGAAGAGTTTCACGACCCATGGCCGTAATAAGCGCTGCAATAGGTTGAGCGTAGAATCTAGAATGTGAAAAGCCTAAGCATCCATACATTGAATTGGCTGTTAGCTTGAGTGCTTTCTGGCGAATATCAAGCTAAATAGATGTTTTAAAATGGAAGGAAATCTTTTACGTTTGAGGGACAAAGTAAAAATGAAGATCTTCATGTCAATGTCTCACCTCTTCTTTTTTATCAGCATCTCTCTCACTTTTAATTAAGCTCTTTACGTGACGACGCCTCTCCACAAGAGTTTTGATCACACGTGGCAGTACTCCCCTCCCTAAGTTCCCGCTTGGAAGTGAAGGCAGCGTATCTCCTAGCTGTAGATCATTCTCTCCCATATCTACTTGTGCAGTGCACTTCACCCAATCTACGGTGGTGAAACACAAGTTGTACTCTTGAATCAAGGAAGGATATAGACTGTTAAAATCTAATAGGAGGATGAATGAATCGTACAACCCTTTCTTCGGTTCTAATACCAAACCACCGGTGTACTTCGCTTTGCCATGACTAGAGCCGGTACCTCCTTGTTCAGCATGCAATTCTTCATCTCTCTGCTTTGCGTTCCTCTTCTCAGGAACCAAATATTTGAGCTGATGAAATTCGTGAAGTAACAAGTACTCATTTCGTTCCGCCCGATTTCCTTTCATTGTATGAGACCATAGATTGCCAGCAATATTGGTAAGTTGCTTTGTCAAAGGCAAGACTTGCAACTTGAACATAAGTCTCTGCACCAATTGTGCATCTTTCAATGTATGATTGGCGAGATCCACAAAATGTTTTCCACTTCTGCACCATGTGGGAACCTCAGCTGGTTCAATCTCCTCACGAACATCTTTGAGCTGAACACTCGCCAAATGGGTCAATGAATAGGTAGTCTCCCTTAACAACTCTTTTGCGCTGATGCATGTGTCACACAGAAGACGTCCCTCTAAGGCACTTGAAATCGCCCATTGTTTATTATTTCCAAACTGAGATGCAGAAGGTAACTTCATTTGACGGCGTCTACCAATCTTTGACCAGAGAGATACTTTCAGTGCGACACAACGATTAAGAAGGACATCAATATCGTGTCCCCATCCATTATGAGAGACTAGAATATCAGGGTCCCAAGTACCGATCTGAGAAAAAAGGCGAGAAAGAAGGGCTCGTTCGTTTGGGAACGTCTGTAATCCAGGCATCCTTTTTACTTCTTTTTCCATGTCTCTGGGGAATCGAGGCATGGATCCATTACTCTCTGTTTGACTAAGTGGCCTCACCAAAGTAAGCTGCGTCATGTGACGAGTAGATTCATCTGTCGCAGAGTCGAGAAGGATTTTACTGTGACAAATGGCAGAAACACATACAATCTCCAGCTTGTGCGTCTTGGGATGTACCACAGTCTTGAATTTGATTGAAACAGTAGAGACTGGTGGAGGAGGTGGAACGACAACCTTCTCTCCACCATCATTCACTAAATCCAACCTTTTCACAGACTTCGGCCCATCAACTGAGCATTCCCATTTACACCAGCTAAAACTCCCCACCACGCTTTTGGGGTTGTAGATCCTCAACCATCCTGGTCCCATGAGATGACGCTTAATGAGGAAATTTTCAAGAATGGGAGTATTGGCTCCCAATATTTTTTCAAAGGTTCTACCTCCCTGCTCACATATTTCTCGATTTGGGATCGTATATTTGGCATCATAAATCACTTTGAGGTATCGGCATTCACCACGGGGAATAGATGGATCTTCAAAGGCATATGAACGACTAACAGCTTTGCTCCACCAGCTTGCTCCTTCTACTCGGGGAATACAAGATGGTCGAAGAACAGATTCGATTTCAGCGTGGACATCACTGATTGAATGACGTTCTTGTCCGTCGTCCGACTCGGAAGTTTTTGATTGTGAACGAGGAAGAACAAATAAGTTTCTCAAGTTTCGGGGTATAGTAATGCAACAACTTTGGTACGAGGGGTGCTCTCTAGCGGCATCTTTTTTCTCTACATCAGTAGGAACTAGAACTTTTCCATACAAATATACTGTTCCATTGTGTTCCGAGGCATCCAACCAAAAAAGATCTAAGAACTGACGAGGCTCGGTCACTTTTTCAAGCACATCATTACCCTGTGACTCATTCATTCCTGTTTTATTTTGTCTTTCTGTCCTAATAATGCTCTCCAAACTATCAGAGTTTCTACTGGCAAAAGAATCAACATCGACAGTCGCGGCAGTTATATTATCCGGACGAAAACTTGCGCCAGTGCCGTCTAAAAGAACGTTCTTTTCAATTGCCTCATTCTCATCATTCGGAGCTTGTTCAATGGGTTCTGCTACATGCTGTTCTTCAAGCTGTTTGATCCGAGCTTCCACCTTGGCACGAGCGGCAGAGGCTAGACGGCTAAGTTTACGGGGACGACACACTTGTTCAGTAGAGAAGGAGGTGTTCCTAACATCTTTGTTGTCTTTGTCCTCCTCGCCCAATTGAGTACCACCATTTTCATTGGAAATTTCGTCCTTTTCAATCACCCTCAAGTTGGTACAGTCATTATCATCCTCTCCATCATCATAATCTCCATCAAAATCAATGGATCCGAAATTGTGTCCCTCACCCTCCATCTCCCCTTCGTTATTGTTCATCTTATCATCACGAGTAGCTTTGTCATGACCATGAATAGATCGATCAGGAACAAGCTTTCTCTTCCTTTCCAACCCCATCCCAGGGCCCTTAGACGAACCGTAGAGAGGTTGTTCCTTAGTTGTGGAGCTCGAAACAATTCTCCCTCCTTCACTTCCTCCGTACCTGCTGCCAAGACTACTCCTTCCTCGATGAGGACCACTTGGAGCATATCGAGATCGTCCAGCCAACCTCCCTTGGTGATAATGGCGATCAGAGGATGAAACATGATCCAATTCAGTCAACAAATCGTCCAACTCACATCGGCCATGAATTCCGATCTTTCCTTCGACGCGATCCATAAGATTTTTCGACTTCTGTGAGGTTACAGAGGCCGTTGTGCCAACACCTTTGTTGACAAAATCCCACATGGTTGAATTTTTCGACTTTTCAGATGTCTCCTTTTCGTCTAGGTAAGGAAAATGGCGCATGAGATAACATTGTATTGAAAATTTCAGTAGAAATGGCCTTTCTTGTATAGGCAGAAAGTTTTCATTTGAAACATTGAAACGTACCCTCTCCAGATGTAGACTGCAAAGCTTTAATTTTTCTAGCTTTCCGCAATTCCTCTCTGGTTAACGCGGCAGTTTTATTTCCCTTCTTCCCCTTTTTGACGCCATCAGTGTGATAACTGTCATAGTTTCGAATATCGTAGTCTCCATCATCATGATAGCCCAATCCATCTAGAATGAAAGAATGCGATGGGAATCAAAACAATGAGGTGAAAAGGACAAGAAACGCGCAAGGCCAGACGCACCATCATCCACCACAAAGTCTTCTCTCTCTCTCTTGCGCTCAACGAACTCTCTGTACTCCTCCTCCGTCATTTCCTCGTAGACATCTTCTGGATCAGCAAAGCGAACATGATCCAAGTTGGATCGACCAACTGCTCGGAAATCCTGAAAATCTTTGTCGTTGTCGTTGTTGTTGTTGTTGTCATTGTTTTCATAGTACGTTCGGCTCGATCCGCCGTCTCGTAAATATTTGAGATTCGCCAAAGCTGCCTTCTTTGCGGCCTTTCGAGACATGGTCTCACGTTCACTTGCCAACAACAAAAATAGAAAATGAGAGTATGGTAGAGTATCATACCAAATAATAAGGGTGGCATAAAAACTTTGGTCATGTCGCTACAACTAATTCCAATGTTCAAAATGTAGTCGAAAATGGCGCGTCGATCTCATGTTCTTTTCGGTATAGCACTACCTACATATGGTATTATACTATATAGTAGTATGGTATATTTTCTGACAGAACGTATAGTAGAAACTATAGCAGGTAGATACCATACCAAAAACAGGAATGGGTAGGATACCTGTGGTTGTTTTTATTATTTTTACGGAAATTTCTGGCTTATACTCCTACTACAACATACTATGCACACAACATGGCTGGAGACACATTACTATATCCATTTCATCAATTCATTTGATAATCTTCTCCTGACAACTACTCTGCAGGCTGGCTCAACTTGCTCAAGAATGCCTATAGATGAAAGCTTTGAGAAAATGGATAATGAAACGACACGGCCCGGAATTACCATCATCGATTGACAGGATCTGAATTAAGGTTTTGATCACTCTATACCATCATTTCGAACGATATTTTCCTATTTCATGCACCTTGGATTCAAACAACAATATTAAAACTATATTGCATTGCTCTCGTTAGAAACCTCTACCTCCACACTCCAGTATTCAGTCCTTTGTCCCCGTCCAATCACCCATCCCCAATTATGAGAATCTCTCTGAACAGGGAGAGCCATTCCTGCAAACATGAGATGGTCTCCATGCAATATCCACTCACATACTCCAATATACGGGCTCGAATATGTTCCATTGCGGTCGAACTGCCGAAGTCCCATCCTTGAAGGGGCTCCATCGTATATCAGCTTCCATTGAAAGTAGCTGATTTCATCTCTCGATATACTTTGACGTCGCGAATCGATTTCTGCCAAAAAATATGCCTCCTTCCAAGACAATGGCTCATGTTTCAATACCCCCTTGTTCAATACAGGAGCATCCACTTCAAATCGACGTACATTTTGCTTTCCCCGCCAACGAATTCGACATAGATTGGACCAAATGAAATCATCGGAGGAGAGCGCCAAAAACGATCGGTTCACTAGGCCGATAGATTGTAGAATATCATGAACATCTAGGAAGGAGAATGTCTTGATCCATATCTCATTGGGAACAACGTGCGAAAAAATAATACTTGTGTTGATGCCATTATTGTCATTCATAACAAGTGCTCCTGTGCTTGGTCGGAGCACAATCGTCTTGCCCGCTTGGCTCGCCAGTAATTGTAGCGTGACTTTTGAACAGTACCATACGAACGGTACTCTGTCGCGGAAGGCGAGTTCGAACTGCCAGTCCGATCCGACGTTGGACCAAAACATCCAATCCCACTAGGTACTATTTCCCACTTAGTACCCCTACTATAGTTTTCTATCTCTTTGTTGGAACACATTTGATTTAGCGAAAACAAAGTGTTTGACTAGCTTTCACGTAACAGAAATACCGTAAGCGCAATTGCTGTTAACATCTTTTACCCCTAGTCCGTGTAAAATTTCTCCTCTACAACTTTTCAGTATTGACAATGGGGTAAATGTGTAGACCTTTGATGTGATTTTTAGCTTCAAAAGCCCCCTTGTTGAGCCGA